>JAPYZO010004029.1:0-19018 GCA_030522905.1 Torymus flavipes | reverse complement strand
TGATCTATGTTTGTTACTTAATTATTTACAAACAAATCTATTTTCAAATAAATATTTTAAATATTTTCATTGATCAATATTCGAATATATGATATTGAAGTAAAAATTAACATATGTTATTGGAAGGTCATAACTAAAAATAAGATATGAATGCGTTTGGCCCTGTCAATAAAAATATGATAACAAGTACAAGTACTATAAGAGAATTACATAACTTTTTCGGGATATATTCTTATGCAAATCTGAAGGTATTTGCTAATGGCTGGATAAACACGTTTATTTTATTTGCAAAAAACTTAAAATTTATTAATGAATAGGTATATACTTATTTTCTCCGCATCTTCACGATATCGAATTATAAATGAAATCAAATAACAAATGAAAAGAAAGGAAAAAAAATTTTTTTGAGTACTTTTTATATTGATGAATAAATTTATTTCACTTAAAAAATAATTCAATAAATTTAATCGTATGTGAAAGTTCCATCAGTATAGTGCTTAATATCAAACCAGGACTTTTTCGCTTTTGATGAATTCAACCAAGCACTTCTCGTTCACGAAGTTATGTACAAATTTACAATTGGCAGAACAATTAGAGGCTTGAGACTCCGAGCTGAGAGATCCGTCTTTCTCTCGTTCATTGAACACTTAGGGACATCTTTTGTTATTCTTGCCAATTCTCCATTCATCCTCTACCTTCATTACATAAGATACAACAGTTCAATGAAAATCGTAACATATTCGACGATTTTGTATATTACACCTTTAATACCGATGATTATTATCGCTCGGATATATAACGATCAAAGCTGCGTGCCTTATATGCATGAGTACTTAAATTTCGCAACCGGGAAGCTTTGAACTCTGATGAATACACGTGTTGAATACACGTGTACCTATATGCAGCGGCGAGGCGAAACAGACGTCGGTGCGGTGGTGGCTGTGGCGGCATGTTAAAATAGGTGCGTAGGCCGCGTGCTCCACCGGCTGATACTCTGCCAGACCGTATCCTTTATATAATTTTAGCATTCGAGATAATCTATTTTACCCTCGAACGATCTCGAAATCTCGAATAATCGAATCCATCTCGTAACTCGAAAGTAGTGAAACAAAAGACGGAAGGGAGGCGCGCGTAGCGCGCTGATTAACGCTAGTAAATACTAATTTGCTACCTCGAACACGTGGTTTCCACGTACAGTGACTACAAGTAAATACTAATTTGCTACCTCGAACACGTGGTTTCCACGTACAGTGACTACAAGCGTATATTCACGAATGATTAGCACAAGCGTGCATCATTTGATAATTTGTCTTGTTCATCGCGGGGTGTATGACACGGCTCGTTTGTTAGTCGTGTTAAACTCATTTTTCCGTGCCCCCCGTAATCTCTACATCCATTATTCAATTTAACGACGGACTTATTTTCTATAGCGTTGGACGTTCAATTTTAAAAACCACCGATTTAATTATACCGAACGAAAAGTCTTGAAAATTGATTGAAAATCCTTAGAACTCATAGGTGTGTTTCACAATTCGCACACGAATAATCTTCATGAAGAATTGCCGGCAAATAGGTGCAGATATAATGTTAGAATAATTGTTCGGCATCAATCACAATGTAACTGGCTACAATGATTAGGCAAAAATAGCACGTATAATTAAAATCCTTTTAATTACAAAAAATCTTTATATACCAAGGGCAAGTGATGGCACTTTGGGATCGAAATTGGCATTAAAAACTTTCTCTCCCGCAAGGGAAAAATATATATTTGCACCTCGAACGTATAAACAAACGAGTTTACACCATCATAATAAGTAAGTTCGTCCAACACAAAGTTCTCGTCCCATTACCGGCATATCCTTTCCGTGATCAAACCATACGATGCGTGTATTACAGGCTACACCATCGTTACATCTCTCAATCGCATATATTCGCGCAGCTCGTTCACACCGAGGTATCATCGCCACGCACATAGGCGTGATATAATATCGTGTCATTGAGAAAACCAGAGGGGTATAATAATCTCGACGCGAGTCGTGCGGCTGCTGCTGCTGCTGCCGCGCCTATCCGCGCATCCTTCGCCTTGAGGCAACAAAGACTGCACGTTCCCGCCGCCGCGCATGCAAATCGACGCGCGCGCGTGAGCTTCGTGCGACTCAGTCAGGGTCTTAAAAAGAAAAAAAAAATCGTTTGTTTAATGTACGGCGCGGCCTCTTTCGTTTGACTACGCGGGATATATATACCCAATGGCAATCAATATTGATGATAGGGAAAACTGCAAATTTATATGTGTCCATGTGTTTGTGCGGAAGATTGATCGGCCGGGCCGGGATTTCCCGCACGCGCGCGATGCTCTAATATTACTACTTGGAATAATGTCTTGTTTATAAGCGAGCTTACAAATTAGATTCGTGTTGTCGGCCTAGAAGTTATTTGCGTGGGTGGTGCGTAGCGTTCTTTTGTTTTTTGCTATCAATCAATTTGTAAGATATCGTTGAATGCGTTATATACAAAAAACATATGCAAATAGACGTGGTTAATTATAGGTGTAGATGCGATCAATGAGCGATACTCGAATAATTTATCGAAGGATTATAGCAAAAACACTTTCGTTGGTTGATGTATAAAAGTCTAATTTAAAAGAAATATATAGATGCTAATGATTATTATAATTAATACAATGAGTCACTGTGTATCGTAGTCGCACTCACCGATCTGTTTAGGAAATGTAAACAAGGTGGCATATATTTCAAAGACTTATACAGATAAAGGGATTCCCCTCAATTAGTCAGCCACTTTTAAACTCACCTGTCTTACCACTTGTCACTCGGCCAAATTTTCGGGGAATACCTATAAAAACATCGGAGAAAAATATAATCAATAAACCGGTTATCCATATAGACATGACATATTGTGTTTACAGCAGTCTATACAATATATTTATATGCAAAATTCTATAGTTTTGCAATAGACTTTGAATTCTAGGGATTTGCAAAAATAATCACTGCAGCACAGTCGTCCAAGTGTTACACACACGCTGTTTCTCAAGAATCAAAACATTAGCATGAGAGTTGCATTGAAAGACGACTAAGTATATATATACCGATTGACACCCCATTCACGCCGCATATATATAACCACTTGGAACAAATTCTTCGCTCTCCCGCCCCCGCATAATCCTCTCTCTTTCTCCGCCACATCCGGAGAATCTCAGCAACATAAGGAACTACCTATACGAGAAAACGGATGACTGACAGCCGCCGCTGTCGTGCTTCTTCTCTCTATGAATAATGCGCGCAGTGTCTATCGGCGATTATACATACACGTGCGAGTGACTTATCGGTTTGGCGTGGCGCGATAGAGCACGCCGATCTCGCGGGGGAAAATAGCCGGTTATAACCAGATGATACCCGAACTGAGCGCGCGAGCGCTATACATAATTTTATAAGCGCTTTCAATATACATACATGAAAAAAACATAAGCGGGCAGGCGAGCCATATAAACGATGGATAAAACGGCCGCGCCACTTCCTTCGCGATAATTAGGTCATCTATCTCTCTCTCTGCGTCGTGTCTCGCGCCGCACGCGTGAGATAAAAGCGCACGCAGAATTTTTTTTCTCTCCGCGCGCACAGATGTGCGAGGGTTTTGCAAGAGAGACGAGAAATTTCGGCGCGAGTGTCACTTGGGTGCTGAGTCGGAGTGGATGCGGAGTTTGGACACAATCGGTGCGTTGTTATATATATACGAAGAGTTGATTTCCTTTTCAGAGGGAGAGAGATTGTGGAATAAGGGAGTTTTTGTTGATCGCTGAATGTTTGCATGGTCATGGAGATTTCACATATTTATAGAGAATATGAATATTATTGATAAGATCTATTTATTTAAATACTGGTGATGAGAAATATAGATTTATATATATTTAATTTAAATATTTAAAATATTCTTGCAATTAATTATAATTATAGGGAAACGGAGATTTCTGAATAAAAATCAAATTTTAATCAAATTTTTATTCAATTTTTTTTTTCTTTTTAAATTAAAAATGTCGAAGTTTTGATTATCACCGTATTTTATGTAAAGTCTCTGAAATTTTATCACATTTATAAATATATACTTGAAAAAATTCGGTATCATTCACATATTGTATTATCGTGAATATTATTCTAATTTGGTATATACGTGAAATAAATAAATTTTTAGAAAATAGATTAAAAAAATTTTTCTAATTATATAAATTCAAGTATTTACAATACATTGTCAATGTAATTATAAAATTATTTGTAAATAGTTGTAAAGCTCATTCGCATAAAAAATACAATTAACGTTTTATTTATCAATGTGTTAATGTTATCTTCTTATTGACGCTCTGCGTGAAATAACTTTACGCAATGTTAAAGTATAAATAAATCTTTTCACTAATCTTTTCAATTACTGTGAGGAGAATAATTTCTGTCATGAATTTTCGAGAAATCGTATATCTGTCTGATATGCTGAGGATGTATATTTGCATATCAAATCAGTATAACAAGACAATAACAACACTAAAAACTCAGCATTGACCCAATTTTAGCATGTTGATGTAAGAAATTTTTGTAAGAAAGCACATTCGCAGCTTTTCACGTAATTATCTTTTTTGACATGAAAAATTTTAAGTATCTGTCTCAAATTCAATTTATTTTTAATTTACTCTAAAAAAAGAAATGTTATTAATAACCAGAATATTATAACAATTTTTATCATGTCATTCATTTGGGCTAATCCATTTTTTTTTTCCTTTTTTTTATAACATTTATAAAAATATCTTCCCTCACAAATTGAATAAGGGAAAATCATTCAAATAAGTCGGTATACCTATACGTTAAATGAATGTACACACTTTTTCAATTTAGTGCCACGACTTTTTACTTATTTGACTGAGGTTTACTTATCCAAATTAGATAGCTTTTTTTAAATATTTTTTCAACAAGAACAAAAAAAAACATCATCTTCGTTACACTAATATCTTACTTTTATTCCTCTTCGCTTTCAGGAGACTCGGTTAAAGACACAGCGAGGCACAAATGTCGAGGGCAAAAAGATGGAAGAACTGCATGTCGGAGAACCTCCTGATGATGCTGACGGTGGCGGGGGTGTTCATGGGCGTGGGCCTGGGCTTCGTCCTCAAGTTCAGCAGGGGCGATGAGGGGGGTGGCTGGACGAAGCGCGAGATTATGTACATACAGTTTCCCGGTGACCTCTTTCTCCGGATGCTCAAGTCTCTCATCCTACCGCTCATCATCTCTAGTATAGTCAGTGCCATCGGTAGTCTAGATCTCAGCTTGTCCGGTGAGAATTTTGTATAATAATATAAATACAAACTAACTAATATAAATCAGAACTACTTATTTGTCTTCGTATGATTTTACAGTAGTCATTCATTTTTTACCATTTCCTAAGTGCTTGCCCGCGTAAGAAAAAGTTTGTGATCAATATAAGTATTGCCCACAGTATTGTATGAGCATATGGCATATGAGAGATATGCGGCTCCTACGCCTGAGCCGCGTTCGAGCCATGCAGTATCCCATAAAGTTCAATACATGCCCAATAAGATTGTTTTTACGCTTTTTTTTGTCTTTTCATTTTGTTAATTTTTTTCACAAAAATAAATATGGGACTAATATGGGAACTATATTATGGGATACCCTGCTAAAAATGCCCGACCAAACCCGATTAATTTATAAAAATCCATGTAAGAAACAAATAATAGAACCGATTTATTACGATATAACATGAATCGGTTACAATATGAAACTGTGTAAATAAATAATTAGTCTTGTCCATTTAAATCGGTCATTTCTAGCATCGTACTGTTTGTCAGGAATTCGACTCAGGGACGGGAGCCGCATATCTCCCACATATTGCCCTTATGTGGCTTGAAACGACCCATATATATTGCCCAAGAATATTCTATATGTTGCCCGTAAAATTTTTTCGTCTGCAACTATATATTATTAACTAAAATAAGATATTGAAATATTTGTACAGGTAAAATTGGCATGCGATCGATATACTACTACGCGACGACGACGATTTGCGCCGTGGTCCTCGGTATCATCCTCGTGACGACCATACAACCTGGCACGTACGGCAAGGAGGAGGATTACAACGCCGACGAAAGCAAAGCTCCAAAGCGTAATGTTACCACGGCCGATACGCTCTTAGATTTAGTTAGGTGAGCAAATAGTTTAACATTGTCGATTATCCATGTGTATGTTCATAGCAGCGTATTAATGATGAAAATTAATATTATGTTTTCAGAAACATTTTCCCACCGAATCTAGTACAAGCATGCATAGCCCAAGTGAGTAATATGATAAAAAAGAATTTTTCGATTTGAAAGATATATCTAAGAATAAACATTGATTATATACGTTTAATTTTTTGTCTTTTAGTACCGAACTGAATTGAAACCTCCGATAAACGCCACAAATGGTAAGACAATAACACTCAGTTTTGCAAATAAAATACTTGAAAGATAAAAATGTTAATTTTGTACTCATTGTGTTGATGCTTATTTTACAGAAACGTCAAAATATGATTGGGATATATCGTCCTCATACGGCGACGGTACGAATACATTGGGTCTCGTTATTTTCGGTATTATTTTGGGTATCACTATTGGAAAAATGGGAGACCAAGGCAGGCCCTTGTTAGACTTCTTCAATTCCCTTTCCGAAGCTATGATGATCATTACGAATTGGGTCATTTGGTAAATACTTTAAACAATTATTATACGTTTTAATTTACCTTTTTCTAATTATAAATTAAAAAATTTTATGCAAAAAAATAAAAATATCAATTATAGAAATGCAATGAATTAATTACTATATAATAATATTAATTGTTAAATATTAATTAACAATAACAATGATTAAGATTTTAAATATTATACCTATGAGGAAAGCGACGGTGTGAATAAACGCTCTTGATATTAAAAAAAATAGCAATTGAATAAATTCGCTCATGCCATTAAAAGAAAAAGGAATCCATCGCAAACCGGATGAGAATACCAGAGTGAAAAATAAACACGCATATATTACTCAACAGGCTGTCCCCCGTGGGAGTGACATTCCTCGTGGCCTCGCAGATCCTGGACGTGAAGGACTTTCGGAGTATCGTCGAATCGCTGGGCATGTACTTCCTCACGGTGCTGCTTGGTCTCATTTTGCACGGTTTTGGCACGCTCTCCATCATCTTCTTCATCTGCACGCGCGAGCTGCCGTTCAGAGCCATCGGAGCGCATTTATATTTCAACTCTGCAACTGAATGTGTCTTTCAATTTGGCAAACAGTTCAGCGACGCTGCCCATTACCCTGCAGTGCATGGACAACATGGGCGTGGACTCGAGGATATCGCGTTTCGTCGTGCCGATCGGTGCGACCATCAACATGGACGGCACCGCCTTGTACGAGGCCGTGGCCGCGATCTTCATCGCCCAGGTGCGCCACGTGCCTATGAGCCTCAGCAAGATCATCGGCGTCAGCATCACCGCGACGGCGGCGAGCATAGGCGCCGCGGGCATACCACAGGCGGGCCTCGTCACCATGGTCATGGTGCTCAACACGGTTGGCCTACCCGACAAGGATGTCACTCTCATCCTCGCCGTCGATTGGCTCTTGTGAGTATATACGCCATGGTTGCAAATATTCTTTTGGATATTCCACCTGCAGATTACATGACATTCAGGTGAAATTCAAATAAATCCATGTAAATGCCGTGTGAATTTCCTGTGACTTTCGTGTAGAAAATGACTAAAAAAGTAACGTATATTTCACCTGAGATTCACTCAAAATTCATGTGAGTTTCTACTGGAATTAATTTTCTGGCTTTATATTTGTATTAAAATTCTTCCTCACCCGAGTGATTTTAATATACATTAAATATAATAAATTAAATAAGATGGAACTTGCTTCAGTAGAGAAGCGCGTGAATTTTCAGTGAATCTCAGGTGAAATTGACCTTCTGTTTTTAGACTTTTTATTCGCGAAATTTACAGGAAATTCACATGACATTTACATGAATTTATCTAAATTTCACGAATCTGCAGGTGAAATTTCATGTGATATTTTTGTGCCAATTAATTAAACCAGAACTGTTTATTTGACCAGAAAAAATAGCGTACACAGTAGTACAAATATCTCAATAAAATAAAGATATGAATGAAATAAAATTTTGATCAAATGAGCCGATTTCTGATTGATAATTGGCTAATGTTTATATAATTTCTACTCGTTTCTACCTGAGAATCTGAGGTCTTAATATAAGTGAAATGAATAATTTTGTGAATGTTTGTTTCTAGGGATCGATTCCGTACGACGGTAAATGTTATGTGTGACGCCTTAGCAGCTATCATTATCGAGAAAATGAGCAAAGGCGAACTCGATTCGGCTGATGTTGCAGACGGATTACAAGAGGCTACGGAGCTCGCTCACTTAAGGAAGATAGAAGATTAAAATCTTTTATAAACTTTGTTATGTTGTTAATTGTAGTTTTATACAAACTCGTACCAGTGAAGATATCGAAAATTGTAATGATCTGTGTACTGCGAGCATTTAGTCAATTTTTTATTTTTCATCCTTGAAGGATGTGTCACACCTAATTAGGAATTATACGTTTTATTTTTTAAACGAAAATGCTCAATGAACTTTACTGTGCTGTGGAACCACTAAGTGCCAAGACTGCATTGTTGAAATCCAAAAAATATTTTATCAAGTCTATACTCATCAAATTGCGCCGCGATGTATCGTAAATGTAGTACTTATGCCTTATGCGTTTACATATGCACGTTTATATATATTTTTATATGTATGTGCGTAAAATTATAATATGCAGTTGATAGTTTTAACGTTTCTTTATCATAAAAATTTATACATGTATACACATGTATGTGCATGAATTATATATATACAAAAATTATTTTAATTATATTCTAAATATAATGTAAATTAAATTAAGTCATTTACAAACTAAACTTAAAAGAATTTTACACCTTCATTTTCATCGAACATTATTATTTCTGCTTTTTTGGAAGCCTCTAATGTCTTCAAAACTCTGACAAGTAATTCATTGTCCAGACTATGAAATTCTGTAAAGATAAAAATATATTTTAAAATTTTTAAATATAAATGCTTTATAAATTGCCAAAAAACTTAAATTTATATCAACCTTGATCAACAGTATCTTCTCCTTGAGTTAATTCATAAAATGTACAAACAGATCCAGTAAATCCATTTGCTTGTGCCCATGAGTATATAATATCAGCCCATTCATCCAATGTATGCCATGACACAATCCAGCGTTGCTTTGATTTATCTAGTGGAATTGCATTACCCGTTTTTGCTAAATCTTCTACTATTACAGATACCACTTCAATAGGTAACTTCCCTAATTTACAAAATAAATAAACAATTAATATTTCATTATATTAATTTAACTTTATATTATAAATTAAAATAAGATCTAATAGTGTACTATCAATTGAAGCATTGTTAAACAATGGACTACTGTGGACCTCTCGAACATCAAGAATTACTTGTTTAGTTGTGCGAAAATAATCCAGGACTAAGCTTTTCCATGCTTCTATCTGTTTAGCTCTAGTTTCTGCATGTGGTTGAAGTCTAAAAAAGAGAAGAAAATTTAATTTAATAATTACTAGTGCATTAATAATTATGAATTATTATTATAAACAAACGAGAATTCGTTATCGAAAGTAATAAATACATAAAGTATACTATAGTTCATTTTAAAATAATGTTTAATGATACTATACAAATAGTACATAAGTCATAATTAGTATTTAAGATAAGCAAAACTCAATAACAATAGATAAGCTAAATTTTATTGATTTTCCTAAACTCAAAATATTTAATAATTAAGACAAATTGTTGCTTAATAAAAAATATTTTTTGAAAAAGAATAAAATATAGTTTTATCTTCTATTTACTTATAATTAAAACAAAAGTATAAATTTAAAAATAATGAATTTATATTTAGTATTTTAATTATGAATAAAAGTAGAATTATTGAATACTTTACTTTCCCTTTTCTGTTTTTAAATAATAATTATCAATGAATACTTCATTTACTTAATTCATCATGTTATGTATAAATATTTTTAAAGGCATGTTATTATAATAAAAATATTCAATTGCACAATGCATAACCTACAAATTTTTTGTTGAAAGTACAAAAATGATTCAATAAATCAATGGAATCATTGTTTTATAAAGCTGGAAATATATTGATATGAAAATAATACTATCTGAAAAATAGATAACTATATTCAAATAAACTACTTACGTGAAAAACGGAGGAAAACTATATTGCCACGGCCAGTCAATTTCAGTCATTCTCGACTGTCAAACACACCTCAACCAAAACAACTTGTTGTTTCCGACAGATAATGCTCTACCTCTATAAACAGTAGTTAAATTTTCATTTTTTTATGAAGAAAACAATTGTTATACCAACAATACTAAGTAGAGTACTAAAAAATAGTAAACAGAAAACTATCGTCTTCGAACCATCGAGCGTAAGTAGTGAATACACACTGCTAACCTGCCAAGCAGATGACGAAAATTGAAAAGGAAAGGCCTACATCACCATTGCATTGCCAGTTGCCACTGTAAAATATGGCCGCTTACTAGTAAACGCACACATGCGTACCCACATTGAGGCGATATCTTGGTATATATATATATATATATATATACATATATTGGGACTTCTAGGAGTCCGGCAAATGCGCATCCCCTTTGTGATGTGCAAAACATTGGGCAGCCTGCGAAGTTGGGGCTGCTGAAGGAATTTTGCACGAAAAAAGTTACCTATGTGAAACAGATCTACAGGGAAAGCTTTATTTTTCGAATAGTATATTTTTTTTGTTTCTTTCATAAGCTTTAAAAATTTAAATCCCATGCTGTGACTTGAACTGTGATAAATACTGGGTACAATACAATAGAATTTTACTGATATTTTCAATTTTCATAATGGATCCTGATGATAAAGATTTTTTGGAGGTAAATGCAACACTTTTAAAATATAATGTACAGAGTTAATATTTATATTTATTGTACTAATTTTGTAGTTACCTTATGGTCCTCCACCAATTTTACCAGATATTAAAAATGAATTAAAAGAATACATTGTGTTTCCGGAAAAATTACCAATACATCAATTGGATAAAGTTCAACAATACTGGGAAAGGGAACCACAAATATTCTCTCTTTTAAAAGCAGATTTAGCTCCTGCTGGTACAACACTTAAATATGATAGAGATCCAATCACTGGTCACATTGGACAACTACAAGAGGTTTCTCTACAGAACATAGGAGCAACTGTTAGAAATTCTATGTCTATGTCTCGAGCTCCTGGTCCTGCAGCTGAAGGTGTCAAAGGTATATTTTAATTTGGCTTTATTAAAAGTTATAATTAATATATAAAATTTATTTGTTATCAATCAATACTTCCTCAACATAATAAAACTTGTTTTTTTTTACAATTCTTTAAACAGTATTTTAATTTCCAATACAGGCAATTCTAGCAACTTTTTGTTCTGGCCTGGTGGATTTGATGAACCACAGAAAAAAATTATAATTGCAGAAACTGAAGTAGATTTTGAAAACAATTTAAAAACAATACCTAAAAGTTTTCGAGATGGCATTGAATTCATGTCCGATAAATGTACACCTAAATGTTTTGGAGACTCAACTAAAAATCTAAAGGCAAAGCTGGAAAATCCACAGGAGAATATTAATCTTAAATCAGTCATAGATCAAGAAGGACGTTCTTTAGCCTTCTGGTCTAAAACAAAAGAAACCGAAGAAAATAAAATATATGCAAATAATAACCAACAATGTGGGGATGTTAACTTGCCAAATATTGATGAACTTATTGAGCCTCTTAAACAAAGTAAAATACCTGTACTTAAAATATCAGAAGCTCCAAAATCCAATCAAAAGACAAAATGGGCTGAACAAATAGATATTATGGTTCCAGTAACTGATTTTGACAAGAAGATTCCAGAGCCTGCTATGATATTTCCTTATGAACTTGATAATTTCCAAAAACAAGCTATTCTCAAATTAGAGGAACAGTGTGATGTATTTGTCGCTGCTCACACATCTGCTGGAAAAACAACGATTGCTGAATATGCTATAGCTATGAGTCAGAAAAACATGACAAGGTTTAATATTAAATTAAATACAAATTGCGTTATAAATTTAAAAATTTACTATAATAAATATTAAAATTTGTTTCAGAACTATTTATACATCTCCCATAAAAGCACTGTCCAATCAAAAATTCAGAGAATTTAAAGAGAAATTTGATAATGTTGGTCTTATTACTGGAGATTTACAAATTAATACAACAGCAACATGTCTTATAATGACTACAGAAATTTTAAAATCTATGTTGTACTGTGCAGCTGAAGTCATAAGGGATGTAGAGTATGTTGTTTTTGATGAAGTACATTATATAAATAATGAGGATGTAAGTAATTGATATAAAATATTAAAAATACAATTTTACTTTTATTCTAATATAATTAACAGAATAAAAATAAAAAATAAAAATAATTAATGTTAGCATTTAATATTAACATTTGACATTTACATTATATACTAAAATAACGTTTTCAGCGTGGGCATGTTTGGGAAGAAGTTATTATATTGTTACCACCCACAGCAAATATTGTTATGTTATCTGCAACAGTTCCAAATCCAATTGAATTTGCTCACTGGGTTGGGCAAATAAAAAAAAGAAAAATATATGTTATAAGTACGTTGAAAAGACCTGTGCCTCTACAGCATTACCTTTATACTGGCTATGATAAAAAATCAAAAGATCAATTATTTCTCTTGGTGGACAAAGATGGTGGATTTAGAAGGAATAGGTAATGATTACTTTTTAACAAAATAATTATTCAATCTGTATAGAATTAAATTGGAAACAAACTAATAAAATGTTCGTAGTATTACAGAGGCAAAAGCAGCTAAAGAAGAAGCATTAGCAAACCAGATAAAAAACCAGCAGAAAAAATATCAACATGCTAAGCATAAACCTTCATTAGTAGTAAAACCTACTACTACTGTACTGAAAAATGCAAGTGCTGAACAAGCTGTAAGCGAAGTTATGGCATCAAAAGAGGAAGAAGATGCTATAGAAGACAAAATAAAAGCTGGCATGATAACAGTGAAAGATAAAAGAATGTGGCTAGCTCTATTGGAACACCTCCAAACTACTGTAAAGAAAACAAATTTGTTCATTTCATAAAAATAATTTTTTTAATAATAACTTCTTATTGTAGGATAAGCTACCAGTAGTAGTATTTTGTCTTTCAAGAAACAGATGTGATAAAACTGTAGATGCTTTCTCGGAAAGTTTACTTACACATCAACAACAAATATTTGTAAAAGATTTTTTCAAAAAATCGATTAAACACTTGAAAGGTACTGATTCTCAATTACCTCAAGTACTAAAAATGCAGAGGTTATTAAGGTTGGGCGTTGGAGTTCATCACAGCGGTATTTTACCTATTTTAAAAGAAATAGTTGAAATGCTTTTCCAGAAAGGAATTGTTAAGGTATTATTAATAATTTAATATTTAATAAACAAATTTCAGAATGCAAATAGTTTAATAGCTATATTAAGTTAAATTCTGTTTAAAGGTGTTATTTGCAACAGAAACATTTGCTATGGGAGTAAATATGCCGGCAAAAACAGTTGTGTTTGACACGATCGAAAAGTATGATGGTAGTTCTTCTCGTAATTTGCTCCCTACGGAATATATTCAAATGGCTGGTCGTGCTGGTCGTCGTGGTCATGATGAGACTGGAGATGTGATAATTCTTTGCAAAAAAAAAGTACCCAATGAAAAGGATTTAAGAGACATGACCCTTGGTGCTCCACAAAGAATAGAATCAAAATTCAAAGTAACTTATTCCATGGTACTGCATTTAAAACGTCTTAGTGAGGCTATTTCTGTTGGTGACATGATGCGCAGGTCTTTCAAAGAAATAAATAATCTTTCTAATCAAGAAAAAAATAAAAACGAATTAGATAAAATAACAGAACTAATGAATAAAAAACCACCATTAGCTGAGTATCAACAGAACATGGCGCTATTTTATGATTTAGCAAAAAACTATTTAGAATTATGGAAAGATTTAAGACCGTACATGTTAGAAGCAAAGAAGGCTGTGAAAGCATTAGTAGAAGGCAGAATATTGGTTATCTCTTATGAACATCATTTCAATAAGTTAGGTATTTTTCTTGGAGTTCAGAAGAAAGCTAAAGAAATATTGTATAAAGTTTTTGTACTGACAAGTGTGATAGAAGAAGAAGAAGCAAAAACTAATAGTAGATCAGAAGTATGGTATGATATTGTAAGTTTAACTAAAACAAAGTTTTATGTACCTGATGAAAATGCAACTCATGAAGTTATAATTGTACCTGCATCATCTATTATAGAAGTAACAAATACTGTTGCAAATGTCAATTGCAAATGTAAACTTATATTAGCTGATTGGGAAAAAAGGCAAATACCTAGATTCAAGTAGGTTCACATAATGTTTCATTAGTTATTATGTTTCTAATATTTGAAAATTTTTATTTTAATGAAAATATTTACTATTACAGGGATGCACCTCCTGGTCAATCTTGTCAAGCAGCTGTGCAGGAACTAATTAAACTATCTAATGAAGTTCAACAAAATCCGTCTGTAATACTACCTTATGTAGAACTAAAATTAACTGTTTTTGAACTACAAAGAAAAGATATACAATTACATGAATCAGGAAAGTTACTTCAATCAGTCAAACATCAAATAAATGAAACTCCCAACTTTGAGGAAGAATTTAATAAAGTATTTGAATATAAAGAATTACAAGAGAAAAAACAGGAGTTTTTGAAAAAACTTAGTGATAAATCCTTAGCAAATTATTCAGAGTATGAAAGCAGAATAAGTGTTCTTCGAGAATTAAAATATATTGATAATGAAGATCGAGGTAAGACCATGTGTTTTTTATTGACAACTTTTTTTATTTTTTATTTAAATCGGTAATATTTAAACAAGTGATATTTTACAAAAAAAGTTTTAAAAAATTCAAATATTTTAAAATGTGTTCTTAACACATTTGATATACTTATATATTCATAATGAAATTTACAGTGACATTAAAAGGACGAGTTGCTCTTGAAATGGGTACTTACGAAATATTTTTAACTGAATTAGTGCTTGACAACGTTTTAACTAATTGGCAACCAGAGGAAATTGCTGCAATGTTATCATCTTTAGTTTTTCAGCATAGGAGTAATGAAGAAGAGAAAGAAGAAGATATTCCCAGACTGAATGAAGTTTGTATTAAAAATAAATTTTTATTAGAGTTAATTTTTTATACTTACTTTCCATTCATAAAAGTATTTCAATTTTCTAGTTGAAGAAAGAAATGACTCGAGTTTATACAAGGTTAGTTGAAATAGAAAGGAGACATAACTTAGAACCAATAGCACAACCAAGTTTTCAATTAATAAGGGTAGTCTATGAATGGGCTCGTGCTAAGTCATTTGCAAAAATAATGGAACTTACTGATATCCAAGAAGGAATTATTGTTAGATGCATTCAACAATTGAATGAAACTCTACAATATGTCAAGAATGCTGCAATTATTATTGGGCATCCTGCTCTTAAAGAAAAAATGGAGGAAGCATCTACTAAAATAAAAAGGGACATTGTTTTTACTGCCTCATTGTACACACAAGACTAATTTTTTTTTATATAAAATAAAAAAAGGAAAATAAATTTGTTTTCATTAATGTGTATATAAACTTATATTTAATCAAATTACTTATATAACATACGAATTTATAAAACAGTTCTTTTTGCCTAAATTTAATAAAAATTTCTTTTAAAGAGCTCGTTGATCTGGATTATTGATATTTCCTTGGCCTTTGTTTAATTCAGATATACATATCCATTGTCCTTCTGGATTTTCACGCCACAAAGAAACTTTATTATCCCCACCACTGACTGCTAGAATTCCACCAGTAAGGGACCAGCTAACATTCCATACAACATCATCGAAAACCTTTAAAATAGTTGGTGTCCAACTAATATAGTCAGTTGATGTCCATATTATTACTCGGCGATCTTGGGAGCAGGAAGCAAGTGCTGTTCTTGATGAACCGATTGATGGAGCCCATGCTACATCGCGGACCTACAATAATTAAAAAAATTAAAATACGTATATTATATTTTTTTCAAAACGAGCATGAAATAAGCCTTTTTTGCACTGTAAGTTGAGTAGAAAACCGCGCACTTCGAGTTTGCTGCGAAAAAGCGTAAGATAATATTATTACCCCCTGCTGCACTGATACATAATATTTATTAACTGTTGTGCACGACTCGAAATCCACGATCGCCTACTTAACTTCCATGTATAAAAAGTCTATTGTGCCCTCGTTCAAAAAATTCGGTGTATAACACGGGAAGAAAAGCTATTTCAGACTCGCGTTTTTAACACTCTTATGGGTGTTGGACGCCTTTAGCCTTTCTTCCTTTTTCACACAATGTATTTATTAACTTTATTTTATAACAATTTTTGACAAAATCTGCTAATTGTTATAATTTTAATTTTAAAAATAGAAATTAAATCCTTACATTTTGTAAACTGATCAAATAAAATTTTCTAGTGCCCTTTTTTCTAGTATTTACACCAATGATATTATCTTATAATATTATCTTGTATAGCAAATTCTTGAATCTTCTAATTTTGTTTTGACTTTATAAAAAAAACTTACCCAGTCACTATGGGCTTCCAATTTAGTTTCTTCAATCCACCTGTCACCTTCTTCTTTCCAAATTTTAACTAAGTTGTCACAACCAGATGTAGCTAGCCTTTTAACATGTGATCTTTGTTGTGAGAAAGAATCAAAAACTGGTTCTGTAGCAGGGCACCACGAGACTGAGTTACATCCAATAGTGTGCGCATTGGGAATTTTTTGTGTTTCCCAACTGTCTCCATTGTTTACCAAAATGGAAATGGAACCATCAGAACTACCACACGCAAGAATCAGTCCAAAGTCATGAGGTGCCCATGCTATGGAATTAACTGAAGAATCGTGAACTGTGTGTTCATATATTTTTACCCATTCATTGAGCTCTTTCCATATAATAACTTTTCTGCAAAATAACATTTTTATTTATTATAAGTTTTAAAGATTACATAATTTATAATATTAGAAAAGATGATCACTTGTAATATAAAATAGAAACCACAATTATAGCAAAATATAAAAGATTTATGGTTAACATATCTGCACAATATTTGTTTGATTTCTTATTTCTTCATGTAATAAGTTAAAACTGATGGGAAAGTTTAAAAAAGCGAAAAAGTATAAATTTGGAACAAGTTAATGAATACTATTAGAAAAAACATTTACATTAAATAAAATTTTTTTAATTTTACGTATCTAAACTAAAACTAATCTATTATACAGTTACAAAATCATATCATTACTGATATAAATAAAATCAACATAAGATAAAGAGCACCAACTATTTACGTAAACAACAAAACTATTAAGGTACACGTGATTTTGAAGTCATACCTGTCATAACTACAGGATGCGAGAAGATTGCCAAATTTTGGATGGGCCCAGGCGACCTGCCAGACTGGACCGACGTGTCCTTTCAGTTCTGCAGCCAAACTTTGTGAGCCATTCTTCAAATCGAAAATCTTGACGGAATTATCACTTGAACACGTAGCTAACCTCAGCCCATAATAATCCATCTCCGCGTCATGGATCATATCCTCATGACCAGTGTCCACCGTATTCAATACGGAAACCATTTTTTATAATTTAAAAATACGTATACGTAGGAAATGTCAACACTTTATTATAATAATCTATAAAACGTCAAGTGCCGCACGTAACTGTACTGTTGCGCACTTTAAAGGTTAGGTCCCCTCAATATGTTATGGCAGATGCAGACCGAGTGTCGACTACATACGTGTACTTTTGGGCTTGTTTACATTGTCAGAAATAAAAATTGATTGGCCGTTTAATTCTATAATTACAATATATAGATAATTCAAACCTTATAAAATGCGCTTTTTTAAGCTTAGTTATGCATAAAAGTTCATACCTAAACCTACAACTTTTTTAATTCCAAAACGGACTTTTAAACTCCAAAAACTAAAAATGGAAATCGCGCCTTTTGTACATACTTTTTACTTTATTTTTTTTTTAAAGTTTATAATTTTTTATATGTATGAATAAAGTAAGTATAAGGAATATATTCTACGAGAAATCCACACATTGGTGTTTCCGAAACATAAAAAATCGCTAATTTATATGTAATTGGTAATTTTCTGTGATTTTTCATGATTTTAAAATGCTTGTAATTTTGCACTGCAAAAGCTCCGATTTTATAACAGTTATATTCAGGCCCTGTACACGGTACGGTAGACATGGTCATATCCAGGCATGTTTGATGTTACGCGGCGCAAGACAAGCTCTGAACAGTTGCCTTAAAATCAATAGGTGGCTCCAGCGGTGTAGTGGACCTAAAGCTATAAACATTTTTTACAAAGAATCATTTACATGCATTCCAATCTGAAAATTGATAAGACAGAAAAAAGGGCTCTTAACATAACGGAAAACATTTTAATTAGAAAATTTCCAATTTCGCAAAAGTAAATATTGTGCATTAAAAAAAATTCAATAAGAAATACTAATCTTTTTAGATTTTCATTCAATTTTAATTCTCAAGGTCTCATTTTCTTCCTTGTTCAATTTCAAGGGGAGGTATCGAAATCAAAATTTAAAAATTTCGAAAACCTGCAAAGTTATACTTATGCAATTGTTTATAAAATTCAGTGACAACTCTACAAACAATGTAGTAACCCCCTGTACAGGCCCAGACTTTCGCCTTAAATTCATTTCCATTCAGGTCGTAACAGTTGTTAATTCA
>JAPYZO010004027.1:0-11774 GCA_030522905.1 Torymus flavipes | reverse complement strand
CTCTCTCTCTCTCTCTCTAACTTACGTGTGTCGCGTGGCGATCGTGACCGCTTTCTCAACTCGTATTATACGGCAAGCGCGTGATGTAGAATACCGTGTACGCGCGGCATAAGTTACCGCCTGTGCTCGGCGGGTATTACCGTGAGCGGGACGTCAGCGTCCAAGGCAGCTGACGTCTGTAGAATTGTGCTGGCGTACCGTTAGGCAGGGTATTCGATATTGGCAAGTCGCCAGCTCAAATCACATTGCCCGCCCGTATCATCGCCACGTGACAACGGTCTAGTAGATAGGTATCGTGAGACTGGACCGGCCTCATCGAATAACAGTAGGAATTGCAATTATGGCATAGCACGATGCGTGAGGGATTCAGCTTCATTAATGGACTTACTGATGAGTTCAGCGGGCAGACACGGAACGAAACGCTTTTGGAGCTAAAATCATTCTATATCATTTTTGAGAAGAGCAGCGTATCTAGGGAATTCCCGGGGAATTTAAGGGTGAGGGAATTTGTGAAGTTCGCTACGCATTCATGCAGAATGCAGATCGTTTTCTTGGTTTCGTCACATAGTATTTTTAAATTCTTATTACAGACTTATGCCGATTTCTTGGAACGTAGGACGCGTTAACAATTAGATTCTGTATTTCGTAGTTTGAATGCACTCGCGATTAAAACCGTTACGAATTGGTGCACACTGCGAGGACTTGTGAGCCATTGAAGTTTCAGTCGAGATTTCGTATTTTAGCTTGTAATCATAGATGTTCTCGGTTATAACTTGGTCGTCTTTGTTCCCGTCACCTACAAATGACATCGAAATTTTTAACCGGTTTAAATAGCTTTAGTTTAAGACGAAAAAAAAACGGTATTTATACACCTTCTCCAAGCAAAATTTGAATTGATACTTTTTTCCACCCAACCGTCGATTTTCAAATGGCATAGGCATTTTTTTTATATAACTAGGGTGTACAATATAATAAGCTAAAAAAATCACCTTGTTTCACGAAAATTGATTAATTGATTAAAAAAACATAATTAGCCTGGCGGTACATGAATTTGGTCGATGACGGGACTAACTCCCTAAAACAAATTTTCAATAAGCGAGATCAATACAGAATAGTAGGGAAATAAGGGGCACCCTATTGTATATGATAAGATGTAGGTATACTTGCAACGCTGCAAAAAGCATCGCAACGCTTTGCGTGGACGTCGTGTACGGTGGACAACGAGCGCCAGCGGAGCCCGAGAGGAGTCATAGTTTGCTTTGTAATAGTCACATTTTTCCAGCGCACGTATGCAAGACAAAGGCAATAAAATAAGAAGCATAGCGCGCACCCATTAGCAGCGCCGCGCTCGTGATAGAGCGAGGGCGATAGCTCGAGCTAGCCGACATACAGTGGGATATTTGGAAGCTTTTTTGGACAAAATTTTTCTAACAGAGTTGAAATACGACAAACGAAAAGTAAAGAAACTATTCATACCTTAAGTTTAGGAAAAGGCGAACGAAGCGAGAAAACCCATAAAGCCTTAAACCTAGAAATCAAAGGCCGCAAAACTGGTACACCCAAAAGTCCAAAACCTAAACCCCATAAACCTATAAACCAAAAATCACAATAGCCCGTAACTCAACCAGAAAACCTCCCAAACCGTAAACCCAATAATCAAGCCTCCCCAAAGCCTATAATCTTTAAAATCCCATAGACTTCAAAACATAAAAGATCCAAAACTCATAAACCTATAAACTGAATATCACAAAACCTATTAACCGCATAGAACTCAAGCCCATGAAACACAAAACCCCAAAACGTCAAAACCATAAAACCTATAAACACCAGAACATATAAACGCGAAAACCTATAGACTCCTAAACACCAAAAATCCCCTGTAATTTCCAAAATCAAAAAACTTTAAACACCTAAAGCCATAAACCCATTGACCGAAAATCATAAAAACCAAAACTCCTAATCTCCGAGACTTGTAAACCCCAAAACCAATAAGCCTTATGTGCTTGAAGTTTGCAACGTTGCAACTCCAACGAAAATCCAAACTTCCATAAAATTATTATTTCAGCACGGATTCTATTCTAAACCAATAAGAATGATGTGAACAATAGGTAAAAAGGTAGAAACATAAAATACAATAAAAACTCACCCCCAAACAACCCCTTTCAGAGGCGCAAACTAAAAAGAAAAATCCCATAGCGCTGTTTTTGAGATTGCCAATAATTTTATTGTTGGAATCCGATTTTCAGCACGCACGCAACCTAGAAAAAAATTGGCATCCCCCCAAGTACCGCGGAACACCCCCAAACTACCCCTTTCGCAGGCGAAAGATAAAAAAAAAATGTTGTTAGGCCGTTTTCGAGATTGTCAATAATTTTATTGTTGGAATGCGATTTCTAGCATGCAGGTTAGCTAGAGAAAAATTAGCACCCCCCCAAGTACCGCGAAACACCCTCCAACTACCCCTTTTGGCAGCGAAAAATCCTAAAAATATTCTAATTTCGCCGTTTTTGAGATTGCCAATAATTTTATTGTTGGAATACGCTTTCTAGCATGCAGGCTAGCTAGAAAAAAATTGGCACCCCCCCAAGTACCGCGGAACACCCTCCAACTACCCCTTTCGCTCTAGAAAAATCGAAAAAAAATTCTAATTTCGCCGTTTTTGAGATTGCCAATAATTTTATTGCTGAAACACGCTTTCTAGCATGCAGGCTAGCTACAAAAAAATTGGCACCCCGCAAGTGCCGCGAAACAACCTCCAACTACCCCTTTCGCTCTAGAAAAATCGTTAAAAAATTCTGATTTCGCCGTTCTTGAGATTGCCAATAACTTTATGGCTGGAATACGCTTTTTAGCATGCAGCCTAGCTTTAATCGGTTTCGAGTTCACAAGTTTTGGGGTTTCGTGATTCATCGGATTGGGGGTCGATGGAGTGAATAGTTTTTGTGATATTCTGTTCATAGATTTATGGGTTTTGGATTTTTGGTGTTTTATGGTGTCTATGGGGTTTCAAAATTCATAGGCTTTGGGGTTTTCTGGTTACGAGTTTTCTGGTTTGTGAGTTATGGGGTTATTTGATTTATGGTTTATGGGGTCAATAGGTTTTGTTATATTCGGTTCATAGGTTTATGCGTTTTGGGTATTTGGTGTTTTAAAGTCTAAGGGTTTTTAAAGTTTATAGGCTTCGGGTTTTTCAGGTTTTGGATCATTGTGTCAATAGCTTTCGTGATATACGGTTCATATGTTTACGGTTTTTGGATTTTTAAAGTTTATAGGCTTTGGGGTTTTGAGGTTTTGTATTATTGGGTTTTATTTATTGTTTATGAGTTTTGCTGATTTATGGGATGTGTTTTTCGGTTGATAGGTTTAGGGGTCTTAGATTTTGGCGTCTATCGGTTTTGAGGTTCTTGATTTATAGGTTGAGAGGGTTAGGGGCAATGGAGTTTATGGGTTTTGTGGTTCGCTTTTTCATATACTTAACATATGAAGAGGTCGTTCACTCTTATTTTTTACGGTGTTTTAACTGTGAGAAAATTTTCCAGTTTTCTTAATTAAATTTCCGCAGTGCTACTTGGTAGTATGTCTTTGCGTATATTAAAAAAAAATTAAAGTAGTTTTCTCAAGATTTTAACTGTCACAAGAACTTTGTACAAAAAAGCTCTGATATACGACGAGCTCTGAAATAATGGTGAGTCATTATTCTGCCATAGCAACCATCGCTATAACCGTGGAGCTGCCGATATACCGCATCGTGTGGAGAGAGTGATAGAGAAGAAATAGTAAGAGGAGAGAGGTTGACAGGAGAGAGCGAGGACACGAACATGAAGAGGGGTTCCGATAGTGGCTCATGCATCAGAGCCCCGCCCGACTGAGCGCCGAGAACTGAGTTTCAGCCGGAGATATTTTTTTATATGAGTACTATTTATTGTTGCTAAAAGTATTTATTTTAAAATAGCTAAATATGTACTGATACCTGAGTTGCAGTTTTCTTGAGGATCGTCCTCTGAAGTTTCGGTAGCAGCATTAATAAATTTTAGAAACAGTGGTACGTCCCTCGCATCCAAATTATTTCGATAATGCGATTTGTGAATTTCGACATGGTGGCCCATGTAGCGGGCTAAATCAGAAAGTTCTCCATCATTCAAGTTCAGTTTTATGCAAGCAGTCGCCAATTGTCTTCTCAAATTTGTTGCCCGTAGCAAATGGGGCTTTAATGCTCCACATTTTGCAGCGAATTTGCACAAGACGGTATATGCGCTCAGATGTCTAATACGGTATACCGCTGTTTTGGGCAATGCAAACAAGTAAACATTTTTTCTATCAATATCTAAATTATTTCTCAATTCAACAATCAAATCTAAGCATAATTTTACGTCTGGTGGAACCAATAACTTAATATCCACCCCCAACTTCCCTCTGGCGTATATAACATAAAACTGTTTTGCTATAATTTTGCAACTGTCTGGCAACTTATGATTGCCCTCTGCAATGGTATCAACGGTCTTCAGGTGTACATAATCTTGTAGCGTAATTCGTTCGACATCGCCAGGACGTCGTCTGTTGAAGACTTGAAGTGAGGCCAATGATGCTTTTTGTAATTCTAAAAAATTTTGTGGATCGAACTGCTCTTTAAGTTTTGTATATAGTTGCGTTCTGAAGTTTTTCAAAAATGTATATAAAGTATTAATGTCGTCACTAGATGGAAGTTCAACAACTTTATGTCTTCTCACTTGTCCTCTGCTTTCAGCTGCCACCCGTGACAGTTTTTTTCTAAAATGCTTGTTGAAAATTTTCAAAAATTGTCGAATTGCCTTTTCCATTGCATCATTATTCTCTTCGGCCATCATCACCTCGTACGTATTTACAAGATCTCTTATAAGAGTTGCCATATTCCGAGCTAAAGTTGGGAACTTTAAAATTTCGCACCCTAGCGGCTTACCGGGGTTGGCTAGTTGTTCAATGGCCTCCACTACTTCTTTCGCTTTTGCAGGTAGGATAGCATCAGCTAATTGGTTGACATTTAAGCTTAGTTTTAATTTCCCAAGTCTTCTCAGTTGAGTGCAAATGTGAGGTTTATGTTTATCTTCGCGCAAGTGCGAGCACAAATCATTTCCCACTTCAATGATTAGTGGGTCGTAACGAATGGCACGGTAAACTTTGTCTTGCCGCATATGAGGTAGAATTTTCGTGCGTAGAACCAAGCAAGCACTCGGACAACATTTAGGTAACATTTTGCGCCCTGCGGTTTTTAAATTGTGACTGCTTTCCTTTTTTCCAGTACACCTGGCATAATGCGCTGCGTATACCGGATTGAGGATCATGCCACAACATAACGGGCATGGTGTGTAATCATCAGCCTTCTTATTCGCATCAGAGTATGGGTCTTTCACAACTCGCAAACTTCCAGTGTTTACTGTTGCATCTGTATTAAAAACAAAGTCACCAGCATTATTTAGGGTTTTCATAGGAAGACGGCTTCCTTTCATTTTTGCGGTGAGATTCACCATTTTCACCACATGCGAGTGATCTTTGTGTTTTCTCGCCATATGTCGCTTTAAATGTGTCTGATCCGTTAGGCAATAAACACACATATGATTCTTTCTCTTACGCTTCCTTTTGGACTTCTTTTTTTTCTTCCTTTTTAAGGAATGTAATTCTAATGCATCGTAATTAGGTGCTTGAGCACCTTCAACATTTTGATTGATTAGAATTGATGGTTCAGAATCATCACGAACACTCATTCTACTGTTAGATTTTTCTGGTTCTAATTTTGAATCATTGATTTCAGGTTCAAAATCGGGATCATCTTTCTCATCTAAAAATTTGAAATGATTAATACCTTATTATATATTATTAAATTTAGTTTCTTTAGTCAAGGACAAACACAGAACAAATATTAAATTATCACTACCGTGCACTCGGATCTTATGGACTTAAGCAAATACCTTAATTATTATGTCATTTGAACAATTTTAAGTTTACTCACCAGTATGAGAAGTAGAATCAAGTTTGGAACTGCTTAAAAACTCCTGACTATGTTCAGCGAAATCATGTCCAAATGCTAAAATGTAATGACTTTAATTGTTACCGTATGTCAAAATAAATAAAAACAATAACAAATTAATAGTACATGGTGCAACATGGGAAGAAAATGAGCTATTTAAAGCGTCGGTGAGGTATTCAGCACGAGTTGGAGTCGAGGGCGCCTAAGGAGCCGGAGATCAAGATTAGTGCTGAAAACACCTGACCCAAGTCTAAAATAGCTTTTTTTCTGTATTAGACACCGTACTTTATCAACGAATGCACGAAAGGTTCTTTTTATATGCATGAATGTTGTGGGAGATCGGCATTTCGAGTCATACACAACCCAGTTAGAAATCATTGCATTTTCTGTTATTTTACCACTTAAACTTTGAAAGTTATCTTATAGTATCCTAAGCAAGCCAAAAAGCCACAAAATATATGAATTTGTCACTGAGAGAACAATTTTACAAAGATCCGTTTCAACGGGAGAGAAAATTTTTTTCTCCACTCAAGTGGGAGAGAATATTACATTATGTAACTAGAAGCAAAAGAAGCAGATTTTTTCCGCGGGTTGGTTTTACTGCCAGAGTGACAAGATGTTACACGAGCGAAGCGAGGGCAATAATCACCCGAGGGAAAAATGTTATCGTAGGGGCAGTAGCCACCTAACAGAAAAATCTACTTTCGTTCCGTGTTATATATAGTATTTTATTCCGCGATCTACCGAGGTCACCTTTTGACTCTGAAAAGCGGGTTCAACACGTTTTTTCATGAATTTATTACAAAATAAATAGTAATATTATGAAGATTAAAAAAAAAAATATCAAATGTCAAAAAAAATTTTCTCTTCCCTTAAACTGTGAAAAAATGACTTTTTTATTCTTTCCCAAATTTCGCTCGAAAAGACCGATTTACTGCATGGCTTTCAGACATGAAAAAAGGCCCGTTTCATGCACGTATTGAAAAAAAATATTTATTCATTTTAAAACTAACAAGATATTTCTGGTAATTGAACTGGGATAAGTGATTCATCGCGAAGAGTGATTTCATTCATTCCGTCATCGTCATCGTCATCTTCGCTACTATCGATGCAGCTATTTTGATCATCGCAACTTTCATCAGAACTGAAACCTTCTGCAAATATGAATATTTGTTGGATGAATTGAAACTATCATGAATACTACTATTATTGTGTGAAGGTGATTTTTTTGGTTGACCGAAACTATCATCAAGATTATTTCCCTCATTGTTGAATCCTACAATGATAAAAATTTTTCATCAGCTATAATAAGAATTAATTAACATGATTTCAGAAGTATTGCAATAAAAATATGACTTAAAACAGAATGATTTATAAAGTATTTTACAATAACATTCACCAAATTTTATATACTTTCGAATTATTTATTTATTTATTTTTTTATACTGCATGCTTTGCATAAAAAAATACAAATTTACCGTTTAAGAGAAATTTTAAAATAATGAAACTTTCCAATTTACCTTCTGCACCACTGCATTCTATTGTTTCCAGGTCCATGCATGCTTCGTTTCTTACAAAAGTAAATAGTTCCACAGAGGAATCATATGGGGTTTCTACATATTTCGATAAATTTAATTGAAGAGATTTTGTAGTTGTGTATATAGAATCATATGTTATTTCAGTATCTTTCACTATTTCTTCTACTGCTAAAAATATTATGTGTGGTTTATTGTTTACAATAGCAACACATGGTTTCAAATTCCCATTAGAAGAACATTTTAATGTGTTGACAAAAGGAGACATCTCTTTCGTCGAATCAATACTAAAACATTGATATTACTCTGTAATATTATATCGTAACGACACGATTTTATCATTAAAAATAATAAATATAAAAGTTACGTAATTCTAATAATTTTTTCAAATATTGAAATGTAAGATTATTTTTCGATTAAGATAGTATGATCAATATGTGGTTCATTAATCCAGCATATACTCACTTAACTAGAGCGATATTTATAGATGTAGTAAGAATGCACGATTATGCAACGTAAAGGACTAACAAAGAGAGTGCACATCGTTTGGGAAACAAATGTTAACCGTGCTTTGGTAGACGATTTTCTATTATCTCCCAATTGAAAACAAATATGCACTATTTCGTTAAATAATTATGTCTCTTCTTTTAACTGTTATTTTGCAAGAATTTATAGCCCGATTTTCAAAAAATAGTATACGCATATATCCTTGAATAATTTATATCACTTGTCACACAAATCTTAACAACTTTTAAATTTACCACACTTTTCATTATAATAAGGTTTTTAATAATTTTTTTAGGTAATTTTGGCCTGAAAGGTCTATAGGTATAAGACCGCCTTAAAGTATATTTCAGAACCCATTGGACAAAATCCTGAGACATGTGTCTATTTTTTTATATTTACTATGCTCTAGTGCGGACAGAATAGAAATTCAGATTCCGAAGGCCACTCTCCTAGTTAGCGTAAGAAAGAAATTCACATATTCAATATTCTGTATGTTTACTAAAAGGGTTTAGTGCGTTTGATATTCTCTTAAAAGTAATCTTAAATTTCGATAATACAACCGTGCTAAAAAATCTCAGGTGAGATTTCAGGCAAAATTTCATGTCTAAATAGCACCTTCAACTCTGTTCCCTCTATTTGATTCTTTATCCTTTCTGCATCAAGCATCACTCTGTTCGAAAAACAATCCCACATGTTACACAGAACCTAATCCTGGTACGAACATGTGGACAGAGGTGATTAGGTGGTGTTCAGTCGTGGTGATTGTTATGAAAAATGTCGAGCGAGTCACCGAGAGAGCAAGAGGGAGTGGAGAGAGACAGAGAGAAGGGGGGGGGGGGATTCATTTATGCACGCTATATTGTACAAATAGATTACAATAGAAGTGATCGAAATAACAATAATATGATATAGCTTAGACAAAAAATTAAATGAATAATAGAAGTAATTATAAGAAGCGGTGATAATTCAAAAGCAACATGATAGGTGAATTTAAGTATGAGGGCAAGTGATAATCAATGGAAAAATAGGTAAGATGAGTACTTCTGATAGATGGTATGGTTAGAATGCTTAACGGAATTAGAAGGCGTCTCCATAGAATGATAATGGAGCTTCGAATTTGAAAATAAAAAGAGTGCGATTTTGAAGGTCATCAAAAATTTGTAAAAATTAAGTTATACACATAATATTTTAATTAAATTGAATGGTAAAACTATAGAATAGGCACGTTCTAGTACTTATTTTTAATTACTATCGGAATTTTTGCAGTTTGCAATATAATTTTAAGAATCACCTGAGATCTTACCTGAAATTTTTAAGTAGGAAACTAAGTTATACACTAAATGGCCGTAGATAATTTACATGTTTGGAAAATTATTATTCCTGGTGGTAATGTTTCTGTTAATAAATGATATATTTAGTTTGCCCAATTTATTATAACATACTAAAATAGTATTATTTTAGTCAAAAAATATGGCAAACTGTGACAATCTATTAGATTATCATATTTATGAACTTCTAAGCATAATCATAAACAATTATTAACAGAAATAGTTCAAGTTAAAAATGAAAATGTACAAATTCAATTCAAATTAGATTAGATAAAATATTTTCTTACCAGTAGGATTCATTATTATACGTGAAATAAAACATTTTTGGTGTGGAGTGTGATTTTTTATATGTACTTATTCTTCTTTTAGCTTCACGAACACTTATCAACTCTCCAGAATATTCAAGTACGAACTCATTTTTATCGAAATTTTTTTTAGTACCTACACCTATTCCTCTGCCTTTTACAACTAGAAACTAAAAAAAAAACACTAATATAGAGTAACTTTATCGAAGAAATTTCATAAACTATTGAAAATCACAAAATTACATACACAAACGCCATCTTCACAATTGTTTATTATTTTTTCATATAGTTCATCAACGTTCTCAGAAAATCCAGCATCATATGTCTCCGAAGCATTTTCTGTCACAGGCAACTCTAAATTATATTCGATCATCTTATCACTATTTCTATCTTTGGTAGAAGTCAATAACTCACTATTACCATCATTTTCCTTAAATAAATGGTACTCTAATAAATCATAATGTAAAAAATCTTTACTTAAAAATACATCATCAAATGATATTTGACTATTAGCTTCTATATCCTTAGAAGCAAAAAATACAATATGTACATTATTGTTTATAACAATAATACGTGGTTCTAAATTGTTTTTATATGATGCTTGGATAGCACTACTTATTGATTCCATGGCAAAAGTAGCATCAATACTAAAAAAAAAATTCATTTTATTTAATAATTCCATATTATTGTAGTAAAACTATCTGAATACTGTAATATATCTGGCAAAATTTTTAACCGATCGTTAATATCATACTTTGTAACATATTAAGCTTTAAAGTATCATTGAATGGTGGATACCTTGACTTGAATTGACATTAAAGTATGTCAAAGTTTCGAGAAAACTCCAAACTTAAATCATACATTATTATTTTACTGTGTAAAACATTGAAATTAAAATTCAGGTTATCACTTCAACATTATCACAGGGCTATAATAAGTTAAGCGCAGGAGTATAATATCAGAATTTTTATACCACGAATAACAGGATCCCGATATCTGTACAGACTCGGAACTGTCAATTTAATCAATATAATTTTTCTAATTTTTAGCAAAATTAATTCAATTTTGGCAGATAATTTACTTTAAAAAATTTACTTAAAATAATATCCTTTACATGCATATTATACAAATTAAAAATTCACTTGACTTATTTCTAAAATAGTATGCTTTAATTAAATAGGTTTACCTATATCTTCTATTATCGTGCTTAAAATAAAATATCTTTGGTTCACATGATAAAGCGATATACTTCTTATATCTGCATCTACCTTCTTTGGCCGGAATAAGTTCACCATTAAGCTTAATAACAAAATCATTTTTCTTAAAGGGTGCTGTAGTAATCACGCCGATTTTACTGTGTTCATATACATGAATCTACAAAGACCTATTATCAGATACAAAATATGAGAAGGAAAAAAACATATATAATTTCCTTACAATTAAATTATCTTCACAGCAATTGTTTAGTTTTTCAAACAACACAGTATCTGATAGAAATTTTTCTGATTCACTATCCATAATTACTTCCATACACAACAATCTTGTTCCTCAAGGAAAGTTTCTACGAAGCATATTAAGAAGATTATACAAATATTATTATTTTTTGATCAATTTATATAATATATATTGATAGATAAAAATAAATTAAATATATTAAATAAAACTATAAAACAGCTTTTTCAAGACTGTTTATAAAATAGAAATATAATAAAGGTACGGAGGATACGGGCTAGACCAATAGGCTCAGTGGAAACCACCAATTTTGCTTCCTCCTAGAGGAACCTTTGAGATAGTAATTTTTTGAGTTCTTGCAGAACCATGTTATAATTCTTGTCTAAGGTGCTAGGAATCAAAATACATGATTTTTTTAAAATGTGCGTGTGCCGTGTGCATGTGCGTGTGGGTGTGCGTGCGTGCGTGCGTGCGTGCGTGTGTGTGTATACGTCTACTCGGTCGATTTTAACCAGACAGGTCTCATTCTATCTGTTTTTTTATTGTGTTGTAATGTGGGATCTTAGTTATTTATTGAACAATGTGGGAATTACTCAATTACTTTACTCTAGGATATTATTTGGATTAATAGATCAAACTCACATTA
>JAPYZO010004024.1:0-11749 GCA_030522905.1 Torymus flavipes | reverse complement strand
GACGATGCTAAGACGAAATTCACTAGCACGTGCGGCCAGCGCAAGATTTTCATCGCTCGCGTTGAAGTCTCCGTGCGGTTCGAGGCTACGTATCGCGCATGGATGAAAGAGTCGGAGGATGGTAAGGGTGTCATTAATGGGGTTGAGACTGCAAATAGCTTTTGTGTAATTCCTTGGACAAAAATGTTGAAGGGAAGAATAAAAATGTGGTGAAAATGATTCAAAAGGCCTTCCTTGAAGGATTTCATTGTAAATTCATAAAAGGTTTTTAATGATACTTGGCGTAGGGACCTTACCGTGGTACCAAATATTAGTAATTAAAGATAATACAATTTAAACTGCTTTTAAGAAAGATTGAGATGTATGTTTTTGTAATTATTTCTAATGTACTTCTCAAAAAAATCTTTGTTAGAAAAAAACCTTTGTTTGAATATTGGGATTATGTCCGTAATAAAAAAAAATTAAAATATAATTTTAATTTATTAATTATAAAAAAACGTACAAAAAATATTATCCTATTAATTTAATTGGATACAATTGTTCAACTTATTTTTTATCAAAAAATGTGAATACATTTGTTTTCAGAGATACTTGACGTCGGGCTGCTACCTTCCTCGTTTTTTAATTTTGATGATTTTGGAAAATGTATGCTGTAGTAAATAATTTAAGTAGTAAATAATTTATGCTGCATATTAATAAGTTACTAATGAAATATATTCTATCGAGGACAAAACATATTTAATTTGTAGCCACGCCTCCATACAAGTACTTATCTCTACGGACATCCGTCGCGAATCTAAGAAAACTCCCTCGGCAAGCATATTTTTCGCCACGAGACTCTCAATAGCGTGTGTGTCAACGACATTATTAAGGTCACATAACTCGCCCGAGACGTTTTTACACAATGTGTACGGCGATTTCCGAGAACCGCGCGCCTCGGCTCGACAGCTTGCCGCCGGGAGAGCCGACGGGAAGATAATGCTCCGAAGGGAAACCAGAAGGACTGGGCGATAACACGCCTTGGACGCGTTCTCCGCTGGTCGTTATGTAATAGTTGAGAAAAAAATAACTAATGGTCGGTTTGGGGGTTATACTGGCGTCAAGATTACGTCGGGTGTCTTGTGCTGTCTTGTCTCGCGTGTTCTGTTGCATTACTTGACGATAGTTAAGTTTTTAAATAAACGTCTGTAGTAAATAAGTTAAATCAAGCGGAAAACATTAATTTCTCAGAATATTACAGACAATAATTGTAAATCCTTCAAAATTTATATTCTTATTTACTTTAAAACTTATAAATAAATATGTTTTTAATTAATTAATTAATTTATTATTAATAGTATAAAAATCAATGTACGTTAATTTATTTCGTAAAAAATGTTACTTATTAAAATTCACCAAAAATAATTTGACACATAACAAAAGTCAAAAAAGTTAAGTGACTTTGAAATGTTCAAAAACAGTTTTATTTTTAAAATTTTTATTTTGGCCGCATCTCTAATTAGAATTGGCACAAAACCCATTAAAGTTTCTTCAAGAAAGCATTATGCAAACAAGCCAGCAACGGTTTTTCATTATTTCTCATTACTTTTTTGAGGTTCTACATTTGCATAGTAATTATTGCATAGTTACCAAATATAACCACCCACTTTTTCTTAGTTCAAACGAAAGTAATTACCAATAATAATTTATCAAAAGCAAACGCGTGTGCCCTGAAACAAATCGAAAATGGCAACGTGGTTTTGTATACTTAAGTGAAACAAATGACTTGGTTTAATTAACTTTTTTGGCAAACGAACATTTTTTGGGACCACTTAAATTTAATGACTTTTGCAATTATTATTTATAAGTTTTAAGGACCTCGTTATTTTATATATTGGTTTTAACAACTAAATTTTTTTATTTTTAGTTTTCTGTTTGACATTCGTTCCAGACAAATTGTATTTCCGGCTATACTTATTCAAAAACATTTCTATAGAACTCGTAGCAGATGTTCCAGTTTGCCTATTCGAGAGAATAGACATAGTAAATTAATAGTTTGAATACCAACCGTGACCAACACAATATAGTTAATTGAATATAATTTTCTATTCAAAGTTGTAGATTTGGCAGTTCCTCTATTCTATGCAATATCCATAGACGTAGAGCATACATTTTTTCAAGCTTCAAAAGTTCTTTATTTAGCAAGCATTGGTCGACCGTGCATTTCAAAAACAAATTTGAGTTACAGGTAGACTTTAGTGAATGCAAACGTTATTTTGATATTTTTATAAACCTTATACGAAATTATTCTTATTCTCCTTTTAAGCTCAAAAATCACATTAGAAAAAAAAAACGTATTGTAAAAAATTTTCCAACCCAACCTAACGCTACAGCGCTCACCCAGCACAGTACAAAAATCGAAGTACCGCGCATCGCTGCCGATTTCTCGCTGCCCCAGTCGCTCGCTCACGTCTGCTCCCCTGCAGGTACACGTGTACACGCATACTTGCGCGAGAGAGAGCTAGTGAGCGAGAGAGACGGTCAACGGTCGCGAGATGAGATTCCGGTGCGCGCGCGACGACAGCAGCAGCAGCAGCGGCGGTGGAGGGAAATCGGAGACTCTCCCCGCGAGCAAAAAGATCAGGATTTACGCGCGCGCTCAACCGCGGCTTTTCTCCGTCTCTCTCAGTCTAGTCGGCGTCTAGCCGACGACGGATGATTAATGCAAAGTGCCGCTCGCTCGCTCGGCGCAACAGGTACCCGTGTGCGTGTCTTCAGGGGAAGCGAGTGTCTTCTTTTTTCCTCTTCTCTTTGCTTTATCGCGCTCTCTCGCGTATATATACGAGACGAGGCGGGCAGGAACGGCGGCGGAGGCTTGCATAACTCTGTTATGCCGGGAGCGTGTCTGGGATGTTATAAATCGCCGCGCGAGCGGCTTGATCGATAAGTTCGAGGCGCGTGTTTTGGCGCGGCCTCTGGCAAATGAGTTTTGATTCTCGATCGCGCGCCGGTGATGGAGAACGTTGCGGACTGGTAATCTCGTGGTGTTCTCTTTTCCGCAGCCCGACTATGTTGCTTGATTATGTTATTAATGAAATTATTAGCTGGTCGGGTTTATAAATAGCGGAGACTGGCCGTTGCATCTATAAAATCGACGAGCTGTAACGAACTGTTAAATGAATTTATCGCTTTTAATGGTCTTTGGTTTGTGGTTTGCTTTTTAACTTGCACTTCATAATTTACGCTCATCAGAGCGCTTTATCTTCGGTACTGATCCATTTTGTCATTGTAACTATTTGATATAAGTGCTTAACTTCGTAACCGTAAGACGAGTGACATAACGAAATTAACTTGCGTTGTATTTGAGAGTGTGATTTGCATTAATAACTTGAGATAAGTGGCCATTCTTTATACTCATGAATGTGTTTTATTTGCAGTCAAGGTCAGAAAGCCATTGAAGACATCAAATTGAAGATTCTAACCATGACAGGAAGATTCAATTCAACTTCAAGCAACAATCAAGTCCAACGCGAAAGGCTAACCATGTTCTCTCCTACATGTAAGTACTTGGAGTTTAAATGCTATTACTATTATTTTTTATTTTTTTATTTTGATACAGTAATATTTTTTCAATTATTGCTTATACAATCTTATGATCATTATTTCTTTTAAATGCTTTGAATTTTTCACTAAATATTGATGTAATTGTATTGTACCGTTTATTTCATTAAAGTCCTGAGGATAACGTTTATTTTATTCATTTTCTTTCAGGTCAAATGCCCCACAACACGGATGCCGAGGCCTGGAACGATCCGTTCTCCATGAACATGCACTTCCAACTGAATCTTACTTCCGGCGAGCACTTGGTTGCAGCGAAATTAAGGCTCTTCAAATTACCCCAGGATATCGTGACGTCGCCTAGTCACGGCTCTTACGAAGAAGAAGAGGAAGACGAGAAAAAGATCCGAGTATCCGTCTACTTCTACACAAAGTCGCTGAAAAAGCATCGAGGTAATTGACAAATTTACTTTTATCAACTATTCTTGTCTAATCCCTTAGAAATTGAAACTTTTTTCTTCAATATATTATTTTGCAGCTGCTTATCGAACCTATAAATTTCTACCATAAATCATTTCAAGTTTGAAAATTGTTTATTAAACTTAATAAATTTAATATCATACTAGCCGTTATAACGCTACCATGCCTCTTAAACAAAAAAAAATCTAAAATTCACTTAAAAAATCTCTTACACAAGAGAAATTATTCTCTCATTTGTTAATAAAATCCCACTACTCTTCTTCACTTCCAGCAAAAAAACGACTGATGGACTCGATAGTCACTCCGCTATCCTCGCAAGGCAGCCACCTGGTGTTGGACGTAAGGCAGGGTCTGCGCTTCTGGAGACCGAATGCCAGCACCAATAGCAACGGTAACGGCAACAATAATGGCTCTCAACAGCAGCAGCCACAACAGCAGTCGCAACACAACAGCAATCACGGCCTGATCGTGCAGGTCGAGGACCAGGACGGCAGGCCGTTGAAGCCCGCGCTTTACCTGCAGAAGCCGTCCTGCGGCGAGTCCGATGCGGATGAGAAGGCATGTGAGTGTGTGCTCTAACAATACTAACTCTGCTCGGTTTGACCACGTTTTCTTTGTGTGTGCGTTTGATTTTATTTATCTCGCTCCTGACATACTTCAATAATAATTCAAAAATTTTGAAACGATTTTAATAAAACTTTACATATCTACTTTACACATCGTACAACTATAGATCAAGTTCAGTTTTTAAATTTTTCAATAAAAAGCGTTAAAGGAGCGAGGAAGCAAGCACGGCACGCTGTAACACAATATAACGCGACGCTTTGAGAATGCTTTTGTAGTATTTCCATCGTATCATCTGTGACGGGAGACACAGACGTTTTGAGCACGCTTTGTTTTCTTTTTTTTTTATGATTAATTTTTATTTCGATTCCCGCCTAAACAACCAACGAATAATGGTATCAATATTTTTTTCTTTATTTCTCTTTCCCTTATTCAATCGATTCATAAAGAAGCGGTTTTTACTTTCTATTTCTATTTCTATTATTGGTTTAAAAATTTACTTAAAAATGTATTCAGTTATACACAATCTCTTTCTTTACAAATAAGTTATTTTACATCACTTTATTAAAGGGATAATTTAAATACTTATTTATTATATTGAGAGTCTTTGATTAAAAAACTTTACTTATGAAAACACATTTCCTGCAAGCATTTTTGAAAGTTTGATAGACCCATATCTCTCGCAGACCGGAACTCACATCTCGTTAGACACCTATGACGTCTTTCGGGCCCTTGACCCACTTCATCCCAATAACTTTGGTACTTTTGTTTTGCAGACAAGTACGGCCCTGCCCTTTTTGTCGGAGCCTGTACTCGTTACGTTCGCCTCGTAAACGGCAGAGTTGAGATGTGCGACCAGTGCAGGCCGCCATCCCTGAGGCATTGACGAGACAACGCCACCGTCGCCGCCACCCACCAGCCAAGTACTTCCAGGGGCAATTGAGTATTTTTTAAGCGTTAAAAAGGAGCAAAATTGAAATTAGTCTCTATAATTCTCTCTCTCGGCTTTTTATTTTACGATTCTTCAAGAGCGAAATTTATCGGTTGGTATATCGATTTTTAAAATTACGACATGCGGAAATTAAATGAAGTTTGATTGGCTATTAACCCTTTAACGGTTGATCATATTTTGAATGACTTTTTTGATGGAGAAAAATTTATTTCAAAAGTGATAATACTTTGCTGATTGTCGGTTTCTTCAGAAATTTTGCGACTGTTCAAAGTCTAGGAAATGATGAAAGTCTGATGAAGAGACTGAATGAGACTTCGAAAGCCTTTATAGGGTTCAATAGGTTGTCTAACTATAATTAATTAGTTTTGTTAAAAATGATAAATTTAAGTATTTTATTGACTAAGTTAAATTAAGAATACGATTTTAATTGTTCAACTGAAATATTACTTGCAAATATTATACAAATTACTTCAACCTTTTCATACAGTGCTATAAGCCAATCAGAACTGTTGTGTTTAGTATTACGAGGAAATAATTTGTATAGCATTTGCGTAGCAACAGTCGATGCAAGGAAGAAATTTTGTTTTTAATTTTATTGTAATTTTAAATGTAGATACTTATAAGTGCCAATTAAATTATTCTTTCGACTAAGAAAATAATGAGAAACAAAAAAGCAATTTCACCAAATTAGCTGGAAAAAAAAGAGAAGGATCTTGACTTTAACTTTAAGACGCGGTAAGTCACTTAAACTGAAGAGTATATATCAGCGAATTATCCGGTCGCATCGACGCAGACTGTTTTATATATTATTAATAAATCGTAGTCCTAAGATGCGTATAGAATGGATGCGCGAAAGTTAGGAGTAAAATGCCTTCGAGCAAGCTCATCTCGTTTTCTTATGAGGTTTCTTTCTGTCGCGTACATCTTAAGCTTATCTCTTGCATAAGCGTTTGATTAAATGTACATATTGTCGAATTCTGTAATTATTCTTGTAAACCTCGAAATAAGCAACGCCCCCCACCCCTGCCTGCATAACTTTCCCGTTTTATCACCCACCCCCCACCCTTCCCCGCTCTCCCGCCCACTTAAGAAAACTGTTTACTTTTAAACTTGTAGGTTCCAAGCTCAACGACTGATATAGCCAAATGTAGATAGTAAGCTGCGTGTGAGACGTTATATTTATGATATTTTGCAAAAAAGAAATCTTCCTAATAAGCGTAGACTTTTGTTACACTTCTAAGCCGCTACTTAAATAAGTAGTTAGTCTACTATAGAGATGCGTTTATAAACAACGAGCGTTTTAATGCGTAATTGTAAATAATGTATATTTTGGATTTTTCTTTCTGTAATGAAGTAAGAAAATAAATGTATCGATGATAATTGTTATTATATTATTTCACCTATATTATTATCCCACATAGTATCATATAATATATATATATATATATATACACAAGAATATCCATGGAGTGTAAATTTAATTATTTATAACACTTTCAGTGCTAAGAACAAAATTATCTAATTTTTTTTAAACTCTCATTTCGTTTCTTCAGTTGCATTTTTGGAATCCTAGTTTTTCTATATTGTATTTTTACTATTCAAATGATCCCAAAAAAGAAGTAAGTAATTTTAGCAACAGGTCGATTTCAATTACTTCTAGCTCTGCATCAACATTAATATGTAAAACAAGTTATGATATATATAATAAGAATAAAAACTTTTGAATAAATCAAAATTTATTGCAAAAGTCAAAATAATTACAAAAAAATAATCGACTATAGGAAATAATCAGTGAATTAAGGATGTATTGTCCGTCCGTAAGGACTAAATTTGAAAAAATATTTTGGTCATACAATTCATCAAAAACTGTAATATTCTACAGAACTAATAGTAAACTATTATGTAAAATTAATTGTTAAAGCAGCTTATGGTAGCAATTACAGATTTTATTAGGAGCAAAAACATACTAATTATTATGTAAAATGTATTTAAGAACTGAAAATGAAAATTTGAAAAATGGAACTTGTTTATCATGAACTTTCAAAGCCATGGCACTTTGGCGCCTACGTTTTTTTTTTATTTGCTAATTTTGTGAACTTTTGAATATTTCTCATTATTTTTGTCTTATAGCCGGTACACCTTTAATTGTTCAAAGTACAATACTGAATTTCCCGCCAAAGCATCTACTTGTGGTAATTATCATCTCTATGTTACCCACAGGGCAGATAAGTTTTACTGGAAGAGGAATGAGGTATTCAGTACTTGGTGCACTCTCGTGAGCGAAATTTGAATCTTTCAAAATGAACGTCGATAATATCATTTTCTGTAAAAAGGAAAATTCTTTTTAGAAATAAATATAAATAAATTATTAGTGAATGATAAAATAATAAGTAATATATTTAATTTATATAGTCAACTGTAATTATCATTAAATTATCTAACTATTTTATTAGCATCTTAAAAAAAAAAAATATTATCTTTATCAGAATATTTAAATGTAAAAAAATTGAGCAACTCTATTAAATTGGATAAGTCTTTTGATAAAGTTGAAATCATATTTTGTAATATGGATTCAAAATATGAATTTTAGTTTTTACTATTTATACTCTTTCATAACTAATAAATTATCTTACTTTCTAAATCAGTGCAATGAAAATCTTTAAATATTTTTTGTATCCCTTGCACAAATTTTAAAACTTTATTTGGTCTGGCAGATCATAGAAATGTCCGCGCATTTTCTAAGAATAGCTTGTATCTTTAGTTCACCTAGTGTTATGTAAATCGCCCATGGCGTAAAAAACGAAGTCCTTTAACCTCAGCATCGAGACAGCGGAAACCAATCGCACATTGTATGACAAAAGAAATGAATAATGTACTTTAAGTTGAGTAGCTATTGAAGTTAAAGGTATCGCTGTTCTAGAACACTTTTCAAACAAAATTTTGTTGATGAGATTTTAGATTCATCTGCATATAACTTTTATTTAACAAAGATATATGCACACGAATTATGCTGCAATGATACATTTTTAATTATATTTTTTTTAATTTGATAATTGAATATGTCTTAATTCGCATTTAAAGTAGTAAGTAAAAAAAAAGTTAAAAATATTTTTGATCTTACTATACTTATGAATAAATTATTCTACGTTCAATAATAGAAGGAAAGATGCAAATCTCCATAAAACATAGTGTTAAATGCGAAACTAGCAATCTAGTCTTTACCTTGACAGCTCTAAGTCACTGGTAAATTAGCCCTAATTAAACATAGATGTACCGCATCTAGTCTAATTTCGGTTTGCCGTTCAATGACTCCTTGTTTTATTTCTGAAACAGTTCGACCGGCCGTTTTACCTCACTTCTTACTCACTTTCCAGATCATTTGAACGGAGAAAGGTGATAAACGTACGACTACCGATACAATCGTGATTTTTCGAAGGTTCTCGACGCACGTTTTATTTTTTATTTTGACTTTTTTATCTGCTGTACGTCTCTCGCTGTCCGATGCCACATTACATTCTCATTGTTGCGAATTTATTGTTTTTTCCTCCCAGTGTTTCGTCTCACCTTGACTTGCTGGTCTAATTACTCTTGAATGACTGCTTGAAATATTTTAATGACGTATTTTTGATTAATGTTTTCATCATGTGATCCGAAACGGCTTAAAGTTTGAGTGTTATACAAAAGATTTCTGTTATAATATATCATTTTTTTATCAGTCATTGCAATTGCAAAAGTATAAAAAATTAATTTCCATGATTGGGTGCAATCTTGGTTTTCCTGAGTTCTTTAGATTGTTGACGAGGAAAAGAGATACATGTATTGCTAGAGAAACGTCTACAGTCGAGTATTCTAAATATATTTTTTAATTTTCTTATAATTAGAAAGTTATAGGAATACAATCCAATTTATCCGTTGTAATTATTGAAAACAAGCTTCCCCGCAAGCATCTTCCTTCCTAACAAGGCTAATACTCTAGAATACAAGAATACATTCTTCAGCTGACACAGAGACTTATATAATTTGGATATTATCGTGGAACGGAATGATATATTAATGTAAAAAATCCTGACCTCTTTGCCAGGGTAAAAGTTATAACAACCTTTTATTAACATTTTTGAAATACTGTTTCCAACCAAAAAAGAATTCATTCCCCTCATTTTGGTTCCATTGCCTTTATTAACTGTGTCAGGAGACTTTTGCCTCGAATTACATTAATTACGAAGAAAATAAATTTCTTCGGCTTTACTTTCTGAAATATAATTAAAATAAAAAATTAATTGTCAGAATGATTTACATTTAAGAAAACATTTAGTGTTAGCCAGCAGTACCAAATAATACCATCATCAATTCAATCTTGTTGGCACAAACGGCAATATTCCACATAATATAAGACCACCGCCAAGCGCATGTAGAAATAACAAAAGTATAACTGAACGTTTCCCACGTCATGGATCATCTTGGAAAATAAACAATTCAAGTAGCTACAGTGGTACCAATCATAACAAATCTACTCTATATACTAGCAAACTCTTTAACCCTTTGACCCACTTACATCAGCACCCACACACCCTTCCTCAATACACCACCTGTTACCCTAAAAATCATCAAACCCATCCATCAACCACCCACTTCTCAGCCACCACACCTCCCAGCCCACGCAGCGAAAGGGACCAGAGTCTCACCTCCCGCGCTCACTCACTCCCTCTCTCACTCCCCCCTCGAAGGGGGCGCCGGTCTCGTTCAAAAGCCGCGCGCGCGCTCGCGCCCCGAACAATATGCTCCTCTGGCATCGCGCACACGGTTGTCGCGCTCTCTCTCGTTCGTGCTCCATATATCCTACCTATACACGCTCTCTCACTCTCGCGCTCGCGCGTGTGCTGTGCGCGACACACTCGCCGACGTTGTTGCGCGTCTCTCTCTCCCAATAATAGCCTCCATTCTCGCCTTTTTGCACTCAGTCGGCACCGCGCGCGTGAGCCTGCACACTGTGGCTGTCTCTCTCAGCTCGAAACATACACATACACACATGTGCAACAACAACAAGGGCTGATCGCGGCGATAGATATACCCAGTGCGCGTGGTAGGTGATACATAAGGATGAACGAGAGCGACCTGCAGCTGGCCAAGGCCCTGGCCGAGCAGAGCAGCGCCGAGGGCACGCCGAAGAAGACGGCAGTCAGCCGCATGCAGGATAAACAGCAGACCTTCAGGTGCGTCATCATATATATCTTTCCTTTTGGTATATAACTTTAATAGCGGCTGTATTGTGGGAGGGAATTGACGAGCGCATCGTCGCGCTGGATGCGGCTCTTACTACTGACGCACGCACGCGTGCACGCACAGTGCTTTTGGCGGATAGATGTGTGTATATAGGGGACGAGGAGAAGAAAAGTGATGCTAGCGACGCGAGACGGGGAATAACCGAAGGTCCACGCGCAGCGCACAGTGGATTTTTATCTCTTTTCTTGCTTTGTTTTGTTCTGATCCCTTGATGGATGATGATTAAGTAGATTACGGCGCGCACACGCGCGTCTGGCGCTTTGTTTTGCCGAGTGGAAGGAGAGGAGCTTTTTGGTTAGGTTAGGAATAGATGCGGGTGTGAAGAGGCTTTTTCTTTTGTTGTATAGAGGAAATTTATGTTGAGGAAAAGAGCGACGAACGCTGTTTAACGGGAGAAATTTTAGATTTAATTTGGGATGGCACAAGCTGCTGTTGTTTGGGTGTTTAGCTATTTAGGTCCCGTGGAACACGAAATATATGCAGTTCTATATTTATATACGGTTCGGCTTCGTAGTTGCATAATGACAGAGTGAACGCGTCGATAACTGCCGAGTGACGTTCGCCGATACTTGCGTGAAACGTCAGTCCTTCTTTTTCGTGTTTTTTATAGAGCGGTATTGCATTGGAAAATAATGATTTGTAGTTTTTGTGGAGATATGTACCGACAAGACGCGGGCAAAGTTCGTCAAATAGACGCCAGAGAGCGAACATGAGGAGTTTGTGCGCTGCGAAGAGACAAGTGCGATGGTGGTGTAATGGTCAGCATAGTTGCCTTCCAAGCAGTTGATCCGGGTTCGATTCCCGGCCATCGCACATTTTTTTGCATTTTTGGTGGAAATTCTTTTTTTCTTTTTTGCCGATACGAGTTGGAGCAGTTCTACAATATTTATGATTTTTTTCATTTTTTACATAAATTTTGAGCAACAAAATATCGAA
>JAPYZO010004023.1:0-11776 GCA_030522905.1 Torymus flavipes | reverse complement strand
TTTTAAATACTTAAAAATTGTAAACAGTCTGTTTATTATTATCAAACTAGGTATTGCTGTTTCCACTTATCACGTAATTACCTAGTTGATTCGCATAAACATTATTCAGTGCGTGTTTTAAACAACTTGAGGAAACTTCAAGAACCGGTTGATCTTATTCATCAGAACGAATAAAAATAATAACTTTATCTTGTCACTATCTATTCAAGAAATATTACAAAAAATCTATGAATAAACTATGAATAAAATCTATGAGTTTTATACTATTTGGCATAAGTAATTACACGGAAATTTTCACCATTATTACAAGAATAGCTTTATTAAAAATATACACGAAAATTGTTCATAATAGGATAATTGTCCTGGGTTTTTTCATCTCATTTGTTCATTATGTTTGTCAAAATGAATGGTACAATATTGCAGACGTGATTTTATGCGCTTATGCCATTTATCAGATTGGGAAGACCGCTTTAACCTTGGTCATATAGCTAATCGTCTCTAATACATACCAATAGCAGTATTATTGTTAAAAAAAATTTCTTCCGTGAACTTTTTTTCTATTTGTAAATTTGTAGGTATAGATAATTTTAAAATTGTTACATTCAAAATATTTAAAATTTTTATAAGTAATATTTCATAATAAATGTAATTATATTTATTATATTTAAAATTAATAGTTTTTTATATTTCCTGTAAATGGTTTTGTTAATGTGAGACATTATAAATTAAGTTTTGCATTTTAAAAATCAGTTATACTACTTACCATATGTATTTTTAATATTTTAAGCTTTTCTATTTTTAGTATTATTTTAATGGTAAAAATTTGATGCAAGGTGTGGTACACAGTACATGCACAGGAATCGGTGCAATAGGTACCTCAAGGTTGAGCTTTGATACATTACGATTCCAACGTCGTGCCGCGACATTTCATAATGTTAAGATTGTTACGAACTGCTCTGAACAATTGAGATTATACTAGTCGATTCATCACTCTAATAGTCCTTTAACCTATGAAATTATACTTTTTCATTGCGGGGAGTAGTTAATCTATAATTTAACAAATGTATAAAAGCGCTAAAGTTTTTGATTCGCTTGTTTGTAAAAAAAATTATAAAACATTTACAAAAGAAATAGAATTAAATTTATTTATGATACTAGTAGTAAATATTTTAAATTGATTGAATCTTAAATTGGAAATAGTACTCGTTATGTTAAAAAATAAAACTAAACCTGGTAGAAAATAAACCAACATTGTTGGTGAGCATGTTAATCAAATGGAGGCATTTGTACTTGAGATTAACATGGAAATTCAGTTAAAACCATGATTATTTTGGAAAGTATCTTTAATATAATAGCATAAAATATAATATAATATCTATAATATTTTCACACGTATAAATAGTTATTATTCGTCGACATAATCATGGTGTAAAGTTTTTAATTTAAAAATTGACTAATAGTTTGCTAACCGGTGGTTTTTATTATATAATTTTAATTTATTATAACATATCTGTTATAGTACATTACGATACGTGTGACTTAAGTGGCCCATTATTGCACGGCGTGAAGTTAGCGCCCGAGCGTAGCGAGGGCGATAATTCATGTTGTGCGATGGGTCACTGAAGTGTTAAGTATCGTATACTATTTTATAGCACGTTTTCCTAAGTCCGCTATCACGCCTATTCGTGCCTTAAGCAGTCCATTTTTGCACGGGGAGGTTAGTGCGCGAGCGTAGCGAGTGCGATAAACACCGTGCAATAATCGACTACTTAAGTCACGGATAGGCGTGACTTGAGTGCGGACTTGCAGGTCACACCGTGCTATAAAATTTTTTCTGTAATTTATTTTCATAATATGGACAAATAAGTAATGTCCTTGAATAAAGAAATTATAATTTCATCTGGAAATTAAAGATAATGTTGTTAAATGTCAGTAAATAATCTTTTGTATTAATGCATAATATTTTATTCTGGACATGAACACCAATTTCGTGCTTTCTCTGTAAATAGACAACAGTAAAATAATCTTATAAATGCAAATCTTATACGATAATCTATCCTGTCCTGATTTTTATCGCTAATTTATAAATGTTATCAAACCGAATTCACACAATCTATTCTATCAGATTTTGACGACACGTATAGATATAATTTTGCGAAAATGAAATGCATACGTGATTTTTTTTTATGAGATCGTCAGCGATGCAGGTGTGGGGAGTCTGAGATTCTGTTCTTCCCACAATTTCTTCCTTGTGACGTGGTTTATAAATAATTCAACACCTTTTATTGTACGGTTTTTTTCATTCCAAGTAAGGAAAAACCCGTACATGCTTTTTCTATGGGTGATTACAAAATTTACCTTAAGTGTATTTATTTTTAGCACTTTCGCTAATTAATCACACCTTAGATCTCACTTACACGTTAGCGAACTGTTATTAGATTCGAGAAGATTAGAAAATTCTTTCAAGACAATATTTCAGTAACAATCGTGTAGTACAAAAGTATAGTTACAATTAGTTAACTATAGCACAACTTGCCAGTTTCGTTTCCTGTTTTTATCTTTTTTTGACCTTTATAATTATAGAGATTTATGTCGCATTATAAAAGTATCAAGAGAAGTTTCAAAGTTTTTTGCCTGCAAATTATATTTTCCGCTATAAATACAGATATGAGTTTCGTAGACGTAATCAGAATCATTATACAGCGATTCCGTCCATTCAATTTGAAAAAAATACACTCTAAAAGGCCATTGTCACTTATGAGTCAGGATTTCATTAAACTAAACTTTCCCTTGTTGAAGACCTTTTGTGACGTCTGAAGATATAGTACATGTTAACTTAATAGTAGCTTTGACAGTTCTTTGAAATAATTGAAGAACGTTTTTCTTATTTTAGAGTGGCACTTTATTAATTTATATTGTTGAACCAAAGTAATTGTTAATTGTTTATAATTTCTATGAGATAGGCAACAAAATAGATAATTATTTATAAAAAATAGGAGGAAGTAATATTATATTTTACAAAAATGTACATTAAATGATTCATTGTTTACGGGAATAAAATAAATAAATAATTATTTGTAAATTATTAATTTTTAAATTGCAAAATTAAATTTAAATTCCTAATCCTCTTCTTTGATTGATAAATATACATAAAAACTGAGAAATTGATTTCACTTATAGTTATAAAATTTCCGTTGAACATTTGAATTCAGAGCCGTAACTATATGTATCTGTACCCTGAATATTGGCAAACCGTTCTACACGAGTGTCTACGTTTCTAGCTAAAACCAGCCTGAACTACCTGATGGACTTTCCGCGAGTCTTTGAATCGGAGCACGTGAAGCGTTTTGATTTTGTAAATAATGTACCTACGGTTTGCGAATAGCACAGCGCCAAGAGTCTCGACTTCATGCCTGCCCCACGAGCGGAGAACGGGAGCATAGCTAATACTCACTACGATTTTCCAATTGACATTCGCTCGCTAGCTCGAGAGAAAAGTGACGTATCGCGTGCGCCACACGACGACGAAGGAAGATCCAATTGTTTCTTCAAAAATATACGTGTACTTACGTTATTTTATTATTATTTTGAATCTTTTTAATTTTAGTGTAATAGGAAAATAATAAAAATACTAATTCTAATCTAAATTTAATCTAAATTTACCGTGATGTATTTACAATTATTTTATCAAAGAAGTAATGAACTTACAATGAACACATAACGAATAAATTAATTGTATAATTTGGCAAGGATTATGTAGGTAAAATGCGAAAAAATATTTTCAGTTAAATAAATAAAAGATATCATGCGTTAAATAATCAATTATTTATTATTTTGATTAAAATTATAACAATTAAAAACAATGAGACGATATATCAAATAATACATTTGATTACTTAAAAAGTTAAACAAGTAACTTGCAAAAGAAGTACGCGTTATGTTCACGTTTCACGTCCCGACGTGGTTACCGATGACCTTGACCTTGCAAGATTAAAAGTGCAGACGGTGTAGAACATTTTAATAAAAAGATCTACATCTTTAATAATAGTTTCACCGTTTTATAGTAATATAATATAAAAATCTACTCCTGCAGAATCACGATCTCAAATAATAATATTTAAAATAAAGTTTAATTATAAGTAATTAATAGTATAGTTAAAATTATATTTTGAAGAAAATAACATTATAAAAATGACTTCGATTTAAAGTAATACTTGCACCACACTTTTGCAGCAAATTTTTTCCACATACAAGCACGTTTACATTTTCTGATAGCGAAAACGCAAATCGCTATACACTCGTAATGAATCTGGCAGCAAGAGCGTAGGAAAATACCTGTTCACTTGCGCATACTCTTTGTTATTTTTGCTCGTTGTGCTAATGAAAGAAAGAGAGCGAATTGTCAATTATTAACAACTGTTCCCATAAAAATAAATATGTGCGTCACTGTAGTATATATTTTTTGGCAAGTTTTCTTATAGGTTAAACTTTTATAAATGATATATAACAGTTTAGACTGGGAATTTATTAATCTAGTTAAAATTCTTATTTTTACAAAATCAAAAAATGATCAAGCTAAATTAAAAGAAGACCAGTTGCTATTTTTTTCGCATTTTAAAATATAATCCAACCATTGAAAAATAATATTTAATTTCTAACTTGTCTTTTTTTTAGTAATCTTGTCTGCTGTTAAAAGCCAATAATACACCATGACGGAGGGTAGCAACAGAGATCAAACCAATAAGGTCTTTCCAATCCTTTCTTCAGGAGTCCGTGGAAGTAAACGGGTCCAACTTAAACGCAGTTCTAGTAGCATCCAGTTACCCGCTTCAGCTATGTCTCTCGTTCACAAATCTAAAACATCATCTTCGTTATTCATAGGCAGTTGCCTAGGGAATAATCATCAGCGTGGTTCACCATCTCCCGAATCTGAAGAGCCGCCTTGGGATCAGGAAGATCGCTGCATGGATTATGGTACACCTCCGCCTATCGAAGAACCTCACTGTTATTCTATGTGTGTAAATGAAAGTTCATTTTCAGAAGAAGGCTCTTGTGTTGTTCAGATAACAAAGGATTTTATTAAAACTCTACTTGTAGAGCACGCCAGAACATTGGGCTGCAGGTTGCATATAATTGACGATTTAGAAAGTAAGAGGATTGACCTTGCCACCGCTGACAAATATCTGGAAACGTGCAAGAAACCCCATGAAATCAATGCGTTATTACTGTATGCCAGTTTTCTTGGCTATGGCGAACTCTTGCCTATTGTTCATAGCTATGGTGCTGACTTAAATCACATGGAGAATGAGTTAGGTATTACTTCGTTGCATCTCTGTGCTTTCAGTAATTGCATGACAGGAGTTCAATATCTCTTAGACCAAGGTATTAATCTAAATTATAAAAAACCTCATACACCCTATCATTTCGCTGCATTTGGCAATGCTTGTGATGTGATAACATTTTTTATGCAACTAAATTGGAGTCAAGAATCACCTTCTGGTGAGGAAACCGTTCTCCATTCTGCAGCAAGAAATAATTCACTGGAAGCATTAGAATTACTAGCTCCTAAAAATACTACCATAAATCGACTTGATAGTAGTGGTTATGCAGCCATTCATTATGCCGCCGAACGAGGTGACTTTAAATGTCTGGAAGTTCTATTAACATCTGGATGTCTTGTCGACATATCAACGCGAAAAGGCGATACAGCGCTTCATTTAACGGCTGAAGCCGGTTGTGTAGAATGTCTCGAGCTTTTATTAAAAAAAGGTGCTAATCCTGTTTTGAGAAACAGAAGAGGTCAAACAGCACTTCATCTTGCAGCTAGGACACATTCGCTGGAATGCGTGGAGGCACTATTGCATCATTCGGGCACTGATCCGAATGCTGAAGATCATGACGGGCGAACTCCTTTGCACTACGCTTTGGGTAGATCCCTGCTCGCATATGATGTAACAGAAACACTAATTAATTGGAAGGCACAAGTGAATAAGCCAGATACGTATGGCTATACACCTCTACATGTCGCATCATTGAATGAACTTTCTCAGTGTGTCGATGTGCTAATACAACGCGGTGCGGACCTTAGTGCAAGAACTAAAGGTGGAACTAGCGCTTTGTCGATTATTTTGAGAAAGACTCCATCGTCTCTGGATTGTTTCAAGCAAAGACTTGATGGTTCTGTAAGTCTACATCAGCACGGATCAGCAGCTGGCGAAGTCGAGCTGAGACTAGACTTTCACCCTTTGCTACAGCATCAGCAGCAAGGTGAAATAGGATACTTGGGAACTTTCGTAAAAGAAGGTTACAAGGAGATTTTAGAACACCCTCTTTGTCAATCTTTTCTACACCTCAAATGGCAAAAGATTCGCAAATATTATGTTGGCAGACTTCTATTTTATCTTCTTTATGTACTCGTATTAACAGCGTGGGTGATAACGGCATTAGCACACAATTGTTATAATGAATCACATGGTCAACTTGACAATACTAGTAGACCACTTTGCGCTAACTCAACAGGATTGAACGGCTTTCTCTTTAGGAATCCTGTCGTTTTAGAAGTGGAGTGGTATGCTTTGGTAGTTCTGACAATTCTTGAAGGTATGCGGAAACTCATGGGCATTTTAACCTATTCCAGTGTCCGCCAATTTTTCACGCAAGCAGAAAACATGGTTGAATGGTGTGTCATCGTTAGTGTTTTTGCTACCTCATTTGTTTATACTGGTAGAACATATACCTGGCAAAGTCATGTAGGAGCTTTCGCCGTACTTTGCGGCTGGAGTAATCTTATGCTGATGATTGGCCAGCTACCGATGTTCGGAGCTTACGTAGCCATGTTTACAAGTGTACAGGCACAAGTGTTTAAGCTTTTGTTAGCATATGCTTGTTTGTTAGTAGGCTTTACAGCTAGTTTTTGTGTGATATTTCCGCGATCTAAGTCTTTTAGTAGTCCACATACAGGGTTAATCAAAGTGTTGGTGATGATGACAGGAGAATTAGACTTTGAGGAACTATTTTTTCCTGGTGAGGAAGAAGGTGGTAGACCTGTAGACGTGGGAGGAACATCGTGGATTTTACTTCAAGTATCTGCTCAATTGTCATTTGTCCTGTTCTTGCTTTTTGTTACTATCGTACTCATGAATCTCCTTGTGGGTATTGCTGTCCACGATATTAAAGGTCTTCAGAAGACAGCAGGACTTGCAAAACTGGTACGCCAAACAAAGCTCATTTGCGATCTCGAAACAGCTTTGTTCTTGGGGCTTCTACCACAGTGCCTAATGAAGGTTTTACGCTGGACGGCATTAGTCCTACCTTCACCACTGAAGGCTGTTCTCACCGTAAGGCCGCTAAACCCACGTGAGAAGAGACTACCTAGTGATGTTCTCGCCTTCGCTTATAAGGTTGCGAAAGAGCGTAAGGGCAATATTTTTCTAACGACGTTGTCTAGTAAACGAAGTACGATATACGGATCCCATAAATATGGACTAAATTCTTCGATAAGACGCAGAATTGAAGAGGAAAGTATAACTTTAGAAGAAGCTGCAAGACTAAAAGAGGAAGTTACAGAATTAAGAAAAATTTGTGAAAATAACCATATGCTGATTCAAGAATTAGTCAAGAGCTTTCCGCTTGCCAAATGACGTTGGTTATTATTCCGTGTTTAAGAACAAAATGTGATGAAAATTTTTTTATTCCCATCTCAACAAAAATGGCCATTTTTTCCCTGAAAAGCGGGACAAAAGTTAGATTTGTGTCCCTCTTTCAAGAAATTTAACGTTTGCGAAAAATATGATGATATTTCCCGCAAAAGAGGGAAATATGGCCATATTTCCCGCTTTTGAAAAAAATAAGTAAATTTCATATAAACAGCCAGATATCAATAAATAATACACTTAATATTAAAAGTGGCCACAGTTGAGATGGGAATAAAGTACTATATGTAACTCGGGAGAAAAGTCGCTCTTGATTCCCGCGGGTGGGTGCACTGCCCGAGCGACGAAGCGAAGCGAGGGCAGTGATCACCCGAGGGAACCATCAACTTTTCTCCCGAGTTACATAATGTACTATATAATACTAAGAAATCCAATAGTTTTAAGAAAAAGAATTAATCTTTACCTAAATTAAACCAGTTTTTTTCTTTATTTTGTAGAACTTATATTTTATAACGATTACTTAGTATTATCTCAAATTTGTTTACACCATGTAGCCTTATTGACAGCAAATGTACAAATCGAACAAAAATCCTAAAAGTTTTATAACAATTAATATTATTATCCATCATCATTTCTATTTTTAAGAAATTAATTGCTGCTATTACATTGTGCTTTTTAATAGTACTAAGAATGCTGCTAACTTGTCAGAAAATAACAAATAATTTATGCTTTTATTTTTGCTATTACACCATGATGTCATTGTAGATATTAGAAACAACCACCATTTTTGTACAGTGTAAATATGTATTTGATTGAATGATTCTTGGATTTTGATTTACAAGTTTTATAATCAATGCAATGTAGTTGCAAATCAAAGAATTAAAATCCAAGTACCAATCTTCTATTCAGACATTTATTAGCAACCGTTAAGTTTAAGCATATATTTTAAATTAGGGTAGTACTAGATCATTTTTACAATAACACACCTATAATAATAAAAGTTTGAGAAAAATATTATTATTTATTTTTTATAATTCGCATTACTTTATGAAAATTACATAAGTTTACTGAGTGTGTGTAAATAAATTCATATATTGAACAATAATATATAAATAAATTAGAAGGCTATCCGAATGACAATAATTAATTATTTTAAAAGCTTGGCATGAAAAAATAAAATTATTGCTAGACTGAGTCATATGCACTTTCATGTCTTTTCTTTACAAATATATATGTAGAGTCGACCAATTTTAATGATAAGCAATAAGCCTCAGATAAAACAGAAGGGCTAAAGAGTCAATTAAGACATAGAAGAGGAAAAAGTGATTGATTAGTTTTTTATAAATATAGCAAACATAATAATTTATAACTTTTCTCGAAATTGATACGTTATATAGGAGCATGTAAGGAAACCTATATTTTAGTTTTTTAAGATCCGAAGTTACATTTATACCATTTTTTAATACATATATACTTAATAAACTTAATTCGTTTTGCGTAAAATGAAATTGTATATTTTTATACGATTCTATACATGAAGTTTTTTGCAAGAACTTAAGTAATAAAATTTTTTATTTCATGTACTGTTTTCATTTTCTGTTAATATGCTTGATTGTTTAATATGCTGCGAAAATTGTAAGCATTTTATCGAAAAAAAATTCTAATTGTGGTTATAAAGTTTTATTAATGTTTATTCTATCAAACATTTGTAATTATATATTAATCTGATAAAAAGCATGTTTTCGCACTACGTGAACTTGAAAGTTGTATGGGACCTGAACTGTTAATAAATATATTGTAGCAAAAATAATAAAGAAGTTTTCTTTCCATTCCTGAATTTGATTCTATATGTAATGCGTAGGTAGTTTCAACTTTGAAATTTCATAAAAAAAAGGATAAATTAATAATAGAATTATTGTAATTAAAAATTAATTACTGTATAGAAGTAATACACCATAGATAGACATGATTTCTGATGAAATGGATCACAGTAGAAACACCTATGCTTATTTTAGCACTACAGCGCCTACGTGCACGCATTACCAAAAACGTGCTGACGTTCGTCGACTACTTACCAACTAATACCTTAATATTATTGCTAAGTCTTTTTTCCACCTCATATTAGATACATAGCCTAAAGAATAAAAAACCTGGAGACATCCATGAACCTTAATCAACCACGGCCACCCCTATAGACTTTTTTTAATAAGTGCAGGAATAGGACCTTTTTTGCATGAAAAGTGGATGGGAGATCGGGTATATCAAATCGTTATAACGGGAGACTATGTTCTCTTCCTCCCGCCGTAGCAGGAGGCCTCGCTAGACGCTCGAAATGATTTCACGCGCATGTGTTAAAAAAATCATATTTATTTATGTTATGTCACTACAATACAATATTAACAATTTTTCCGTTTTCGTTTTAGGAGATTTAAGTTTAAAAATTGAAAGGTATAAGATTTTATCAATATTTACTTTATTTCATAATTTAATAAAACGACCTTATAGAAAAAGCTTCGTAACTGTAAAAATTTTGACAATTCTGATTTTCATGTTTTCATTTGCTTAATATTTGCGCCTACTCAAATTAAAATTTACACTATTGATCTAATTTTCAACTGAAGATAACTAAAGATTTGAATGAATGTTTTTAATGCGGAAAAGTCTAAATTTGAGACGCAATAAAAAGTAATATAAAACATATTTATTTCAATAAAATGTTGAAATAATAATTTTTTCCATTACGTAAATAATTAGAAACTCTTAAAAATTATCCACGACGTGCAAGTATTCTCTCATTTTTTACAAACAGTTTTTTGTTTTATACTCTTTCGTTGAGGTGATTGGCATCACTAGAACGTGTTAAAATAAAGAACAAAAAACATATTGTAAATTACAAAAATATTAGTCATGAGTATACGATTAAATATTTAAGCAAATATTCCAATTACGTTCATTGTACTGACATAACTCCAATATCTGACTCGATAAACTCCCGCATTATTCATTTTACGAAACAAGCACGAGTCGCGCACCGCATCCATAAATAATCCCAACACCGTCACTCGTGCGGTCTGAGGACGCGTGCTTTAAAAATCCATTAACCATTTTCTTTTCTAAAAATGAGCGCGGAAAGAAACAACATGCAAACATGAGCATCTAAACAGGAAATTTGCACTTTATTCGCATATAATCCTTTCGCAAGTGCGCGTGCGTGCCGTAAAACACGTACAGGGAGAGGGGTTGGAGGAGGGGGGTGCAAAAAGATCGTAAAGAAGAATTGCGAGAAGCGAACGAACGCAGCGCGTTTTGGCTTTGCCTTTACGCAATACAACTCTTGCGTTCGCTCTCTCGCAATGTAAAACGTTCGACATTTTTGCCCAAGGATCAGCATTAGTGCCTCGCGCTTTCCAAGGCTGTTACAAGACAAGCGCGTTTGAGATTGTTAGGGTAATGAGGTGCGTTCAAGGGTGCGGCGTCAAAGTCGACGTTTTCGGGAAACAGACCTGCGTTTTTTGTGCTTATGGTATAGTTGTGGCAATTTTCGGTCGTTTACATCGTGAATTTGTTATGCTGAATAAATATTGTCAGTCGCAGTTTTACGCAAGCGTTTTAGTTTATTCTTAAATAAACAAGTGAAGTAATCGATTAAAACAAATATTAATTCATGTTTATAAATATTTTACTATGCGGTATTTGATGAGCAAACAAAATATATAATAATTATAGAGTTGTATAGAATGAACCTAATCAGAAAAATCTATTTGATCATATACTTTATTTTCTTTGCGTAATAATGGATTTTTTTAATGCAACGCCTTACCTTTTTTTACAAATTCGAAATAGAAATGAAAAAGAGTAGAATTGATTTTCCTAATCTGAAAAATATTATGATAGAAAAGCAATATTTCATATAGTGAATACATAAATGAATCGGTGCATGCAAAAAGGGACCTCAAGTGTATAGAATTTCCATATAGCCAAGCACCCTTTTTGTATACACTGATTCAAATATAATATTTATTAATCACTATTTATTTTATTCTTGATATTAGAGATAAATAATAACGTTGGAAATTTTTGTATTAAGATAAATAAAATACAATAAAACATTAGTTACTTATTCG
>JAPYZO010004022.1:0-22156 GCA_030522905.1 Torymus flavipes | reverse complement strand
TATTACAATAAATTAACATTATTAAAATTAAGTAATTTAAACTATTAAAGATTACTGTCAACAAATTTTTCTTTGCAAATCTACAAATCCCATTGGTGAAAATTGCACGATTTAGACTCCAAGAATCCCGAACGCACTCAAGGCTCGCCGTGAACGCCGATCGCGAACAGCTAAGGCGGGGGCGGAGATAGCGCGCGCGCAGGAGCTCGCTGCCGCGCGCGGATGAGCTTTGATTTACGCCGCGGCGGCATCTTCTCTTGCTCCCTGCGCGTCCTCCTCCTCCTTCTCGTCGCGCGCGGAGATAGAAATTGAAGCCGAACTGCTACGTCGGTACACCGCAAATGATCGTCGCGCGGCGCGGCGCGCGGTCATCTTTGTATATTGTTAATGAAATAAGAGAGAGGAGTATATACAAAGGCTCTCGCGAAGTGACTGCTCGCGCGCGGTTATAAATTTTCCGCGTTGTTGCGCGCTGGCGGTGAAGGCTTTCCAATTGTATACTCCGCGCTAGCTGCTGCTGTCGACGACGTGTATACATAGGTCTCATTGTTGCAAAGGATATTTAGATGAGCGGTTGAAATGTGTATAGATAATAATTTTAGATTTATATTGGCTTTAGCAGAGTAGTGGTGAAGATGATGGTTATCGATTAATATATAATTTAATTAGTATCTTAGCATTATAATTTTACACGTAATTTTAGTCAGTTTATTATCGTTTAGTTGACGCTAACATTTATCACTTAGCTTTTATTTTCAATTAATTCAAGTATCCCGTTTATATTATATGAAATTAAATCAGGACAGAGCTGAGGGATTGTACGTTGCGCATTAAATAATCGACATATCCGTTTAAACCTTACACGCGATTCATACATAATTAAGAGCGCAAAATTACCCTCATTTACTTAATGGCGTTTTCATTTTGATAAAATTGAAAATACTGGAAAAACACGTCGTCGCATTAATGAAGCTCGCCTCGCTCGCTCTCGTCGGCGAAAAGCTAGCGCCAAAGTCCAGGAAACGTCTTAAACGAGACTTTTATTAAAGTAAATCATATAATTTATTGTAATCTCTCTAATTAAAAAAAAAATGTACGAAGGAGTTGAATGAGATATAATACTCTTTGACTATTCAGTTAGTTGAATTATTAACTCCATCACGCGGACGGATTTCCATTCGGCCGCCGCGCGTGTACATGAAACTTTAAATTGCATTGAGAGTCAAATTATAATTTTATCGGAGGCGCTAGCGTGTTCGCTCTCTTAATTCATGCAATGTTATTTCGTCGAGAAGTTTATTTATAGGGCACGTGTATTAATATTAATTCACCTGCAGTAATACGAGCATTCCGTTGTAATTTATTTATTCCTTTCCTCCCTTCCTCTCTCACTCTCCATCCCTCTTCTTTCTCTTTCTGCATTTATAAAAAGCACGTGCAAGACGGCCATTAAGAAAAAAATAAAGAGAGTCTATGAGTATATCGCATAGGATCGCGGTTAGACGCCGGGGCGCCGTAAAATCGACTTAATCGTGATTAATATCGTCGGGCTCATACGGCATGTCGGTAATTATCCGCACGAGCTTTACCTATAAGCTGGGCTTCGATCGCGAAGAACATATATATACACGCGCGCACGCGCGTGTGGGAAAGGACGATTCGGACTCTCTTCCTTGATCTTATACTCCTTTTCTTCCTCCTTTACTCTCCCCCCTCCAGCCCCTCTCTTGCTCCCTTTTTTGCTCAGTCAAGACCATTTACGACTCATTAATTTTGATTACTCATTTCTTAATCTCCTTTTATTACTCTTTAATAAGGAATTATGCTATATCGAAAAGCATTGCCCTTTTTCGAGTGAATTAAATCAAGCTTTGATGAAGTGTATATACACGTCCGCGACGGTTTTATTAATGAATCGTCAACTTTTATAAATTATATTATACGTCTTTATTTTAATTTAATCGCGTGCATTTAATTCATTGCGCCTTTTTTTTACTTTTTAAAACTTAATTTGCAGGCGTTTATTAATCATCACTCCCCCCTCTCTCTCCCCTCTCTCACGTAATTAATTGCAAACTGCAAATAACGACGCGAAAAAAAAGCTCGACGCTCGCGCGGAACTGCGCATTAAATCATTACAAAACGCATCATCGCGTTAAATAAGAGGCGAAACCGTCTATCATCTCGGACTGATGGCCGAGCCAACGTTGCGACGATTAATGTTTTGATTCGTCGGTGTGCAGACGAATATTGACGCTGAAAAGAGAGCCGGGGGCAATGTGCGCACTGGAGTGCGCAATGAGAGCGAAATTATGTCCGTAATGTGACAATGCGCGAGAGAGCGCTCGCGCAATTAGGGTGCGAGGGAACCGATAAGGGGGTAGGAAACGCGCGCCTCTCTCGACTACTCTGCCCGGAGCCCAAGGCCAGGTGAGCTAATGATCACCCGGGGCTAGTTTCGCCTCTTTCTTTACCTTGCTCTCCCTCTCGCTCGCTCTCCGTTGCCGGTGCTCACCTTCCTTCCTCTCTCGGCTTCTTTTTTTTCTGCGCTTCGCTCTTACGCCCTGTTTTATTATCCGTCCCTTTTATCAGAGTGGCTCTCCCTCCCTTTCTCGCTCTAAAATCTACAAATAAATGATTAAACGTTATTTTCAAATAATTGTTTTGTGGATTAGTTTCCATTTTAATTATTATTCGCTTTATTGTCTTGAAATTTTTTTTATAATTTTCATTATTCTCGGAATTTTTTCTGTAAGTCATACCGTCTTGAAAACATTAATATCTTATCAAGATTTTTATTTTGAAAACATTAATATCTTATCAAGATTTTTATTTTCTCTTACTACTTAAAAGGTCAAATTTTTAGCTACCATTAAAGTTACGAAAAACCAAACTGACAAGGCACCCAAAATCTTTTGTCAGTACACTACACTCACGCAAAGTCTTTTATAAAATCACCCCCTCCATCTGTCCATCCTCACACATCACCTCGCGTTCTCGCACATTTATTTTCTCCTCCTCGCTCCCTCCGCCTCCTCGCCCCCTTTCAATTTTCTATTTATCTTCTCCCCGCGTCTCTTTCTCTTCTTTACAAAGCGCCGCGCGCGCATTATCACTGCGCGCAGCTCATTGTTACAACTTCATCGCCGCGCGGACGTCACGATGATGCCGCTCTCGGCCGATCTCCCTTCGTTAATGCGAGGCTCGCGTTCATCACTGTGTAACAATGTATGTAACGACGCCCGCTCGCGCACAATTAGCCTCAGGAATGGCCCGCGAGAACATTTTATGCTCTTCTTCGCGCGCGCGCGCGCGCGCCAGCAAGTTGGCCGTTTATGAACCTACAATCACGCCGCCGTGCGGCCGCCGCGCGTGGGGTTTGAGACTTTAGGATCGCGAAGAGGAAGAGATAAAAGCTGCTTGGTTACGGGTGTGAATTTTCTCGGTAGGCAGTGCATAGTGCGGTTCTGTAGAATATTTAAGGACGCGTGTAATTTGATTATTAGAAAAACAGAATGAGAGGAATTATCATATTTCTTTTTGTAGACAAAAGGCTGACTCGTCGTTTGGTAAGATTTACTAGTATATAAAAATAATTAAAATTATATCATTTTAAGTGTTTCGTACTTCTTACTTGCATAAAGAAATTAAAAACCATAACATTTTTTATAATAATAATATTGTTCCACTAGCTGCATGTAGACCAATTTTGTAGTAAATGAAATTTAATCGTATAATCTTATGAATTTAAACATCCAAACACCTTCGGTCGAACTTACACTGCCAGACGTTCCTTTTTTCCCAGCACGTAACAATAATTCGGAATAAATATTCAGAGTTTATTAATGAAGCTTAATCGGCAGCACCACCTCCTACAAGAATATCGACGGGTGCATCTCGTTCGCTCGTTAACTCTTAATTATCGGTTGGCCGCGCGTAGCACCACGCGCGCTATCTGAAACCAGCAAGCTTATAGTGCCTCACAAAATGATAATTTCCTGAGATTCAATTAAAGTGGAGCAGGCGAGAGAGAGAGAGAGAGAGAAACACGAAGACAATAAACTTTAAAATACGAAACAAGACCGCGCTTCTCTGCACGTATATATAGGGTGCACGGGAATCGCGTGCGTCTCGGTCCGCTTGTTTCTTCCACCGCCGTCGTTCTCGGGCTTTTTCAGTTTCCCTGGCTGTACTCGTGTTTCCTCTTTTTCTCTCTTTGTTCCCTTCCTACCTATTTCATTCGTCTTTTTTAATTTTACCGGCAAAAGTTGAGCGCGGGCGAGTCGCTTTGAGAGGCCGCGCCATCGATTTTTCGACTTATAATACGTCCCGTTAACACCGCGGTGTTATACTCTATTCCTTTTTCTCTTCGAGTTCGAAGGTTTCTTTTTCGAAACGCGCTCGCGATTGAAACTAGCGACTTCCGGTTCGGGCTTAACTCGCATCGAACACGAAACCCAGCGATGTCTACTACTGGGAAGACCGTAGCATCGAAAAACGCGCACAAAGTCCATACCGACTCACCTAATCGTCCACAATAAGCGCCACGGTATCGCCAATTATTTTTTTCGAGACTCGTCGCTGTACCACAAGAAGTCAATGGAAAAAATGTAACTTTTTCTGGTTGTGCGATGTCAGCATTATAAAATTTCTCGATAATTGACAACTGCGTCGCTTCGCAATTAAAATAATTTCCCCGTACTAGTTTCTTCGCTAATACACACATCGTTGTCAAACTATTTTGTTGTATAGGTAATTTATACCTAAGAAGAAAGCTACTAATAACTTTGTTACGATCATCCGAGAAAGCAAAGAGTGAAAAAGCTCTTGAAAACTACACGAATATATAGTCGTATACGCGCGAGCCTGCAAAGCTGCACTTAAAGATGCAAACGGTATGGTAAACGTCAAATAAAACACTCGGCTCTCGGCTCTCCGTGCGAGTGAGCGAACGAGCGCCAAATAAACAAGCCGGCGCGTTCATTTTCGCGGCACGCCACTCGCTCTTACGATGATTTATATTTCATCCCCTCTGAAATTATTGTTTCTTATATGAAAAGCCTATATTGTACAAAAACTGTATTTCTCTTAACATGTCGTCCCCCATTCCTTTTCCCTTATTTATTTCTTATATCGTTCTATATCTTATTTTCATTCATCATTTTATTTCTTTTAAATTTCAAAATAACTCGATATAAATATTCATAAAATTCTATCCAATTGCATCAGTGTATAAACACTCTGTAATTCATGTAATTTAACCATACACCTTTTCTGCTTCCTCCCATATCCCAATCAACCTCCTCTACACTTGCATAATTATCCTATCTTCACGCTCTCGCTCATTGTTCTTCTCTCCAACCTCCTTCTCCACCACATATCCCTATCGCTCGCGAGTCATAAGAAGCTCTCATCGCTTTCGGCCGATACAAGCGCGTGCTCGCGGGGGGAACGAACGTCTCAATAACCATACGCAGGCACAGGAGGCTACATATGTACACGTATACACACGGCGAGCGCGCGAAAGCACGCGTGCGAGTGCAGCAAGTGGTGCCAAGGGCTCGTAATATATGGCCCTTAAATCATCGGGACCGGGGAGAGTGGATGGTGGCTCCACCTAACCACCGGCGAGAGGCGCGCGCGCGCGTAACCGCCCCGCAAACATATCAATCAGCGCGCCTTTTACTCTCTCTACCTCCCTCCTCTTCTCTCTCCTCTTGCATCGGCTCATTCGACAGCGCACTTAAAAGGCTCGCAATGTGCTGCTCTAGAGAAGGGCCCTCAGGTGAAACTCAGGTTCCGGCTTATTACGCGACTGGCCTTTATGTATATACACTCTTTCCACCCTTTATTTTGCCGGCGAGCGATTCGCGTGGAAACACTTTACCGAGTCACACTTATATACAGCCCGACTGCGTATACAGACGTGATTACGGGCTTTCTGCCCTCGAGCGAGCGCTTTTCACACGTGCGTCGAGCTATGCAGTACTTATTGGGCGAATTTATACCGGTAGAGCGCGATCTTGTACCACGCTTCGATGGTTACCTATAACGTTGGTGTTTTTGTCGCAGTCTGGTTAAAAATTTTAAATACCGTAACGGTACCAGCGCGAGTCCACGTACATATAAAAAACGGTTAAAAGTTTATTTTCGATCCATTTATTTTATTCATAACAATACAATTATTAATAAATATTTTCCACGAAGTCATCGATCAATTATACCTTCGAACAGAATAACTTCAATTTCTTTGTTTCTGAAAATACACAGCTGCACAAATTCGTTATCGCCTTGGGCAATAATTTTCTCGAACCGACCACGCGCCATCAAAGCGGCAGCAGCGCATATAATTCCGCATGCAAGAAACACTCCTTACGCAATTTCTTCGAATCCTCTCTACACACTCTTTAAAAAAAAAGCTCGGCCGGCCTCTTTACGCGAAAACGTCACGAAAGCTCGTATAACCTTGCGGGCGCGAGAGCAGCATGCAGGACAGCGTGACCGGCGGCGGCGGCGGCTGAAGCGCGCGGCTTGGTCCAATTAGGAAGCCGGCGGTTCGCGGAAACGAATAAATAGGCTGTAAAAGAGCCGCGCGTCTCTCTTTTTCTGTTCGCGGCGAATAAACCACCGACACACGGCGGGCATGCAAACGTGCGAAGGACGACGACGATGCGAGAAAGATAATTTTCTGGATCACATCAGTGGTGCAGATTGCACCACGTGGATTATGCAGATCGAGATGATGGGGCTTTATTGTTGCCAGTTTTATAGACTCGCGAGACGCGTGTGCATTTGCATGTCTGCCGCGCGGCACAGCTGCGGAGTGTGGATGCGGCTTTTATGGCTGCGCAGCGCCTGTGTTTGCTGGCACGCGCCGCTGCTGTTTATTGCTCGACACTGTACGGTGTTTTTCATTTGTTTTGGTAATTCGTTGGAGGTGGGCCGGGAGATATTCGAGCAATACTAATTAAGCGAACGTTGGCTCGTGTGCGAGTGACTGTGATAAGAAATATACGTAATTGTGTAAATCATATATGTTAATTAAAATGTGTAAAATGCGTCTCATCGTGAAATTTACAATGCTTTAATTTTCTTTTTAATTATTTTTACGTATACGAAATATATGAGTTGAAAAATTGTCTACTTTATTATTATTTTATAATACTCGGCGCGCTGAATTTGTGTGCGATGCGATATATACGCACATATACATACATATATACAGCCGAGAGCGCAAGTAGATTTTAATTATTTGCCAGATAAGATCAAATAATTGTATGAAATGTTATTTCGCGATTTACGCCAATGCGCGCGTGTACACGTATATAGGTATATACACATCTGAGCTTCTATATTTACACTGATGGAATAGCGCTGTTGTAATAAGCCGAGAGAGCGCTGAATATCATATAAGAGTTCCGAGATTTATGGATCTCGCTTATTGCTGGGTACGTGTTATCCTCAAAAGTAATTTTGCTGTGCGGTTAATGCATCATTATGAGAATCAGCGCAATTTCGAATGTATAAAAGAAATTTTATATTCACCTAATTGTGTTTCTCCTGTATAGCGACTCCGCGCGCGCCCGCGCGTGTGCCTCTGTGTATCTTATAATTTGAAAAACTGCGCGCGATAAAATAAACTAGCGGAGAAAGTACGAGGGTAATGTTTAATTAGCCGGTCGTTTTTTTCAATATTTTAATGCAGGGAACCCACAAGTGTCGTGTTACTTTAGCTCTATAGGTGTAATAAAAATGGGCATAAACTTTTTTTCGCGAATTTATTACGAAAATTCTTGATTACGCAACTATACAGCGTTTATTGATACAGGTAACTGTATGTTAAGTTTCTTATTGAAAGTTATTGCGCGATTTTATATTATTGGGATATATTTTTCCTGAATGCTTAATTAATATTGCAAATGTATTTTATTTGAAAAAAAACAACTCACTTTAAATAAATTTATGGTAACCCGCGTTTAAAAAAAAATTCGAAATCGCTTTACTCTGGCTCTTCCCTGTAAACCCCGAGACAACCTATAAGTACCGGTCTCTTCTTCCTCCTTACGCAATCGGCGTCATCGCTTAGGCATCGCGCGTCGTCCCCGTCTCTTGCGTTCCCGAGCTTTTTCACTCGCTAGCGCGCGCTTTCGCGGAAAACGCGCGCGCACTGCAGACCGACTAGTCGGCTCTTCCCATAAACTATCCCCTCGTCATACGGTAAACGTCTGCGAGTCACCTCGCGCGGCGAGCATACAAAAAACGTGCGTATAGCGGTGTCGAGAGGAGGATTCTCCTTATGGGGGTGGCGGCGTTTTTCCCGGCCACGACTTCCCTTTAGATCTCGCGTAGACTCTGACGTGCGCGCATACCGGTTCCTAATCCCCCCACCGCGCGCCCGATCATCGCTTCTTTTCGAACTCTTTCCGCGGCCGTGCAGCGTAATGAGAGGTAATGGAGAACGTTTTGTGCGACGCGCGCGCGTTGCGCTTGTGTAACAGTAAACTTGCATTTTCCTTTGGCTATACTCTGCCCGCGAGTAGTTTCCTTTTTTCTTGATCGCGAGGGAGAAAGAGAGTTGCGTGATTTGGAGAGAGAGACGCAGAGGGAAAAGCTGGTCGGAGACACTCCATGCATTATTCTTCGCGTGCGTGCCGGCCGGCCGTTTTTGCGTTTTGCCCGCGCTGATTAATGCGCGGTTTGAGGTATACACATATCGGATTAGATGGATACTTATATGCGAATGCTTTGGGAAAGGAAAAGAACGACGGCAAGATGTTTGTCATGCTAGATTTTTTCTGAATTCCAACGAGGTTCTGAATAACAATGTTATTTCAAGAATATTTTATACAGTTAAATCAAATGACGTAATACTAACTTTGGTATTTCTTGAATATATTTTTGTGAGGATCGTTTTATTTTATCAAATGAATAACTTATATTACAACGGAATGTTGAAGATATACATATTCTATAGTTATAATCTATATACGTTGCCGTAAAAACTGCTCCATCATTAAAGTAGAAAAATGCACACGTTTTACATTCCACGCACGTAAAAGCTGAGACAATAAGGAACCTTTCATGACCGATAACTATAGAAACACGTCTCTAATCTCTTATTCTCAACATAATTACAAGCCATATCTTCCATCCGAGCTTACACGACGCGAGCCGCGTCACGAAACCTTAAATTTGCGCTTTCGAGCCCTCTTCTCCGGCTTACGTAATAGAATTAACTTCAATCTCGATAGAGAATGCGAGAGGGAGAGATACAGCTTCGCGCGCACGAAATCAGCTTCCTCCGCTCCGCGCTCTATGGGCCCCCGCGACCACCGCACGCTGCTCCTTCTCGCTGATGATAATCCGAGCGGGGAACTAATAGCCCATAAATCTGTCATAAGTCCCATCGCGATAGGCTAATGAGGGCGCTCGCTCGCTCGTGTGGTTTTCGCAAAACGTGCGCACAAAGCCAACGTGGGCCCCGCGTGTGTGTGAGACACCTTCGCCATTTTTTTTCCACGCGGGATTCGCACTATACGCTGCAGGCTGCTGCTGTCGCATGGGTATATGTGTATGCGCGAGAGAGCCAGGCAAGGTTGTGGTGTAGGTGAGATATATGACGTTGCATGCGCGCGGTAATGATGTCTGTGTCCTTGTTTGCGTGGGCTATGAGAAACGCGAGGATGTGTTAACTTCTGTTCGGAAAAAACTTGGTGCGTTGTGATTCCGCAAATATGAAAAACTTCGTTATTATTTATGTGATGTGCGTTGGATATTGTTACGAAAGACTCGGAATTGTTCGACGCGAAGATTAATTAGTTCTGTTGTTCGTTTATTAATAACAATAATAATAATATTCAATCGAAATATATTTGCTTCTTAAAATATCGAAAAATATGCAGTATAACATTTTACTTCGGATAACGCAGATTTTGCCAGTCTATGTTAAGATAAATTCATCTAAATATTGTTTGCACAATTCATCCTCTAAATTTATTACAACTCACGTTCGAGAGCAAACACGCGCGTCCTTTAAAATCCTGTGTCCACGCGCCAATATGACGAATGTAAAGGGGCCCGAATGCCTGTATATATACATACATACCGGAAGTTTGTCACGACGCTGTTCTCTCTAGTCGATGGAAGGAAGGGACGACGACGTCGTCACGTACACAGGCGCGCTCTGCGCTCTGCCTTTCTGCGAGCGTCGCGCCGAGAACAAACAATTCCGCTGGAAATTCGGGAATTGCCGGCGGGTGGAGAGGCAGCAGCGGCGAGTGTTTGCCGATGGGGGAGGGGAGGAAAAAATGTTGCGAGGCTGGATTCCGAATAATAAGAAAAGTTCAAGATGAAGCGGTCACACAGTCGTGATGGGGGAAGAATCATCGTGGCAGTACTTTGTGCTTATTTGAATGCGAATGTCGTTGTAATGTTTTTGATTAGTTTGTCGACTTGCTCGGTGGATATAACTTTATATAATCGTAAGACTTATATACAATCCAATAAATCAAAACTTCAAAAGTATATGCCTTTTTAAATATATGAAAGGATTTTTAAATATAAAATAAAATACTTAGAGATATCAGCTGTTCTTCGAAACTGTTTAAAAAACTTTCTTTAGCCCTATACAAATAGAAAAAGCTTCAAAAGATTAAATTCATTGTGTGACAATTTCTTTCATATTATAAAGGCCTGTGAGCACGAGTGAAAAGTAAAATGCTAAAGTGCTCGATAAGGGGCGTCACTTGGGCAGAAAATCAACTGAAAATGATTTTGATTCGCGCGAAGTAAGAGCGAGAGAGAGCAAAAGCGTGGAAAAAGGCTAAGAAAGCGAAGCTAGTGCGCGCGCGCGTAAGAGAAAGAGAGAGAGAGAGAGAGCTAGCGGCAATTTTCCGATTGTCCAATCTTCGTGCGCGCCGATTACGTAAATTTCGAGAGTGCAGGAGAGGCTCAATTTTCTCGAGGGCTTCCGCCTCCTCCGCGAAAGGATCGACCTGCCACAAGCAAAAGGTCCTGTTATTTTCCGTCTGAGCTGCTATAACCGCGCGCCCGCGCGCTCGCCTGGGCTCGTCGAATAATCTCAAAAGAAGACTAGGAGTAGGAGAGGGCGAAAGCGCAAAAAGCGGAAGGAGAGCAAGAGGCAAAAGTCGCAGGCTGAATAAACGGAAATTTTCCCTTTAAAATGCGGAATGGCCGCGGCGAGCGCGCGGTCAATATAGCCGCACAAGGACGGCGACGACGACGGAGGTGGAGGTGGTGGTGGTGGTTCGAGGGGACGCCGCTGCCCCTCTTCTCCCGGGGGCGGAAAACCCTCTTCCATTCAGAGCCGCGGCGTGCCTCTAAAAGACTCTCCTTTCTCTCGCTCGCGCCCCGCGTACTTTTCTCTCTCTCTCTCCTTTCCTTTCCGTTCTTCCCTTTTACGTTGTCCTCTCTCTCCCACTCTTACTCTACCTCTATCTCGGGATGGAATCCATTTAGCCTAATATCCACGAGTATTATTTAATTTCGCCTTTCGTCGCCATTGTCCGCGAAGAATGGGACTGCATCAGAATATAACGTATTCAGCGCTCGATTCTCAGGCGAAAATAGAAAACTTCGAGTGCGCGGGTCTCTCGAAGAGATGAGAAAAATTATTTGACCATATTTTTCGCGATTATATAAGAAATTTATTAATATCGAATTATATTACATTTTATATTTGAATAATGCGTATCTAATTAGAATTTTTATTTTTTGTTACAGGTGAGTTACTCAAACAATTGCCCGACCCAATTCACCTAATCACGTAAGTTAGTCTTCATAGAATCATACACTTTACCAAGTTCGACGTGATATTTAATTATCGATGTAACAACGCTGTAACAAGAAATTTGCAGAACAATCTAATCATCTTTCCTACCAGTGTGTTTACGAGAGAAGAGAAAATCAAAGAAACAGCTATACATGTATAGCAGATTGACAATACGCAAAGAAGGGAAACGAACCGTGCGTCCAGACCTTGATTACATTACCGCGCGTACTGGACGGGCGTATGGAACTACTCACTCGCTCACTCTCTCTTCCACTTGAATTTTCGGCAAGAACCTTTAAGCAAAAGTCCACGCAACTGTCCCACCCCCTTTCGCATTGTTTCTTCCCAACTCGTGCGCGTCCGCACGTGAATGCGGGACCAGCTCGTCCGAATCTATTTATTTACGCACTTTTAAAGGCGAACCTCAAAGGAGAGCACACACATACGCGTGGCCTCCCTCAAATTGCCCGAGAATTGATTTCGCCAATCGCACGCCCGCTTCTCCCGAGAATCTTCGAGGCCTTTTTTCTAGGGAGAGCAGACTCTGCGTGTGTGCAGCCCCTGAGGAAATCGTTCGAAAAGTAGCTGCTGCCCCCTCGCAGCTCGGCCGAGAACTAGCGCGCAATGCCGCGGCGGCGGTGGTTTTACGTTTTGTATCGGAGAAAATGTATGGGCAGGGCCGATGTATATTTCAAAGGATTCCGAAGAAGTATGTGCGTTGGGTCCGGTCGGGAATAAAGAGCGAATTGATTGCTTTGCAAAGCTCTCCTGATATCATAAAATAGTACATTGCAATTTTAAGTCCTTGCTTGTTTTATACTTACCAAGATTTCTTTAGTTATATACGGAGCTTTTTAAGGTCATCGTTGAATGTATTGTTGATGTAACGATATACTTTGCGTAACAAAAGCTTAGTTGGGATGAACGTTATTTTTTTCTTACATAAATAATCTAATACCAATCGATCAACAAGTTTTGTCATAACGAAAATTCAGAATGACAAACATTATTCTCACGCTCATATACACACAAAAAATAAAAAAGCACCGAAATTGATTACTATAGCTGTCGAAACTCATCCTTAATGGCCCCACAATACACTTTTTTCTGCACCTCTCTACTCTGCATGCCATCATATTACGACGCATATTCACGTTTATCCCACCTCTCTAACGTACTTCCTGACCCCACAATAGTCTTTCATCAAACACCTCTACGCGTGCAAAAAAACGGAGCGAGAGAAAGAGAGGCAAAAATCTCTACGAAAAGTGGCATAAACACGAAACAAAGTCGAGAGTCATCGCGTGGTCTGCGGGCGTTTGCCGCGAGCCCGGCAATTCATTCTGCGCCTCCCAAACATAATTTCTCATGATTGAGCACTCGAGTGCCATTTTCGCCGGGAGCTCGCGCGTCACGCATTTTTTTTACCGCTATACGCACATCGTGCGTGTTGTTGTGTGCGGTCTTTCGTATTTCGTATTATACGCCCGTCTATATATACGAGTGTGGTGCGCAACGAGTTGCGCGTTGAACTAGAGAGCAGGAGGGAGGGAGAAGAGAGAGAGAGGTAATGATCGGGGCGAGGGACAGCTGCGCGCTGCGATTCATTGTGGATTCACCCCGTATAATGGATTTTCGTGAAGTCACACCTCGCGCTCACTGCTGCTACTGCTGCTGCTTCTGCTGCTGTTGCAGTCAACCGTATTTTTGCTGTGCTGTGTATTGAAAGAGAAAAGGACGCGAGAAGAGAGAAACGAGGTCGCGAGCGATTGAGGATTTCCCGAGGGCGCGACCGATTCGATGAATGCTTCGATGGTTTAGTAGTGGAGAAAATTATGAAAATTTTACAAGGACCTTGTCATCGTGTTATATTCTATGATTGATTGATTTGGGAGATCTTTCAGATTTTCGAGATAATTATGTAAACTGTTACTTTTAAGCGTAAGAAATAGGATACAGCTGTTGTCTGTTATGGAATTTTGAATATACAAAGATTCATTGGCATAATGCTAACACTGCAGTAATGTATTACGTTCGATGACATTTATACAAGTTGGTTGATTAAATAACTAAATACTGTTATTTTTAGTCTGTCACCTCACACCGCGATAACATGACGAAACTGCAAAAGTCATCTCTTCAATTAATCAGGAAAAGTGGAAGAGCCAGCGACGGCTAGACATATCGAAGGGCACTCGAGCAATCGAAGTCAAATTCAGAGACGAACATCGACAATTGCACTACTCGTGTTTGCACATCGCTCGCGATGAGTCACGCGAGCGAGCGAGCGAGCGCGTTCTCGAAATAGGAACGAAATCGAGGACGCTTAATAAATATGCTCTTCCTTCGACGGCATTGATCGGTGCATGATGCTCGCGCGAGCGAACGTATACGTGTAGGTACTCGCCGCATGAATGTAGGAAGTCGATCATTAATTGCGCTTTAACCACTGGAATTTCAGAGAGAGAGAGAGAGAGATGGCGCGGACAATGCTTCGGATAACGCATTGTCACCGACGCGCTCTCGTCATTGACAGGAGATTTATTTGTTGATATGTATACGCGTGTGCGCGCACGCGCGTATTTTGTTTTTTAATTCGCTGGATTTTTCAGTTTTAATGGTTTGACGTTCGAAGCTTGCATGTATAGGCTATATCATCTGAAAATATATGCACAGTGGAAAATAAAAACAATTACGCGCAAAAGTCGCAAACATGTGTCGTAATAAAAGTGAATGTCGATCTTGATTGACGTGATGGATTGAATGGTAAATCTTGTTTTCTACGTTGCTGGCCTTCTATTTCGATTCATTTAGACTTAATTTACTTTTACATTCAAACGGCAGTTTTCATTTCTTATGTACGCACGTCCTGAGAATAAATATTGATTAATTTTCGTAGAAAAACCATTAGATTAATAATTCTAATCCAGTATAATAAACTAATGTTAAATGTATGCATGCTGTTGAAAAGAATAAATAATTCAAAGTATATAATAATAATAAATTACAATGTATTAATATTCCAATGTAATTCAACAACACAATTAATAGTACTGACATCATATAAGATTTTTCAAAGGTATAATCGTATCGTATTAAAAAAAAAAAACTCAGAAATAAAAATACTTCAACTGCCTGTACAGCTAATAACGCATACACGAAAATTTTCCAAAAAAATAAAACCTTACCGGAGATCGCACCTACCGTCACCTTTCTCCATCAAAAGTCTTCCAAGACGCGAGAAATCCGAGCCATCAGACTCGGTGCATCACCTTATAAACCTCGAGCATCTCGCGCGCGACTATAGCCGACATAGAAAGACAAAGTGCAACCGCGTATACTACTCCATCTTCCCTCTTTCTCTTCTCGGCATATTGAGTTGTCATAAAGCGGCCCACGTATACACGCGCGTGCATCAGAGCGGGCTCATTGTCCTGTCATTCACTCGTCATCCCCCGCGCGCGCACACTCACCTACTCCTCGAGAAAAATAAACCACCCCTAATTCCCGAGACCTGCGCCAAGAAAGAGAGAGAGAGAGAGGGAGATTTCTTGATATTTTTATATACCGAGGAGGGGAGAGAGAGAGAAGCTGTGTTGCGTGTTCAGGGATCCGGATTACCGAAGATCGCGTTCTATATCCACGGCTCTCGCGTGCGAGTTTTCTTGCGCGCCACGCACGCACACGGGCTTTTTCCTTTCTTTCGACGTGCGGGATCAACGTACGACACGGCTAAGGTATATAGCGATGTCTACGTTTTACGTCTTCTCGTATTTTCAAATTAGCTTGGTTGTGTGAACGCGGTGCGAAGGAGAGCTGTTTGTTTATGCAAGGAATTAATGGGGAAAGGAGGTAGGTTTGTTTGTGCGAGAATCATTTTTCGGAAATTTTGAATGTAGTGTGTGGTTTTTATATCTATTTTCTTTATAGTTTTGATATTAGCTATTAATAATATAGTAATACAAGAAATAAATTGTATTCTGTTTTTCAATTTTATATATAATATTAACAATTATTCAATTTATAATGAATTAAAATTTATATGTGTTAAAGACGCTGATAAAGTTGCTTGTGACTCTCGCATTCGCTTGGCATATGTTTACTTTACAATTTTGACTTATTTATACGTTGAGATACTAGTATCTGACAGATTTAAAACATACTGATATTAGGTATTAAAATAAAATATCGTTTTTTTTTATAATTGTATTTATCTTAAAACCATTTACTTCACAAAGAACAGCAGGGAATATTGAAAATCTGCTTTTTCCTTTCTATTCATGCATCCAAGAACCGATAAGGTATTTGAATTATCAATCCCCTTTATCCAGCGTATACACGTAAAAAAGGAATAGAAAACAAAAAGGAGCTCTTAATACCGACCCACGTATATAGAGCCGAATAATAGCCTCGATTCGATGCAACCGGCCACTATTTATATTTGCCGGAAAGGAGGAATAATAATTCGGCCTTCTTTTCATTTCGCTCGCATTCACTTTCGTAGAAAAATAAAAAAAAAGGTATAATAAGGAACCCCTTTAATAGACCCGCGAGCATTAATCGACCGATCAAGGCAGCGAGCGCAGAAAGAAAAGGAAAGTGGAGAGAAAAAAAATCAGTTTCCAAGATCACGGCAACCCTCGTCGTCTATAGACGCGCTCTCTCTCTCTGCGATAAGTATACGAACTCTTACGTAACCTTCCCATGACCCAGAAATGGAAAATTGTATAAAGAAAGCGCGCGCTCGATCGTAATAGGCATGCGCGTACCTATATACGTTTTTACCCGTTTCGCCGGAAAGAAAGAGAGAGAACGGGCCCTTTTTACATCGCATTACGCCCGTGTCCTTTGAAGCGCCTTCTTCTCTCTCTCTTTTTATTCATTCACGGTAACCCCTATACATGCGTGCGTGTATGTGTGTGACGGGTTTAGAGAAAAATCGGTGAATATGCAGGATGCGCGAGCGCGCGGGTTTCCCCCCTTTCGTCCACCCCTGCGTATTAAACGCGATCTTCCAGAATCATGAAATTTACCTGTAGCCTGCGTACAGATCGCTCCCTGCTTCCGTCGCTCGCTCGTCGGGGGGTTAGTGCGCGCACGCGGTTGCGTTAAAAAAGGAGCTAGCGCTCGTCAGATTTCACCCCGAAATAACGCTTTTTCACACAGTTTTTAGACGCTCGCGAGGGGGGGCCCCACCACGCTTCTTTTTTCACTCTCTATTCTTCATTTTTTAAATCCGAATTTCGTGGAGAGAGAGAGACGCTGCAACTCAACGAAAATTCTCATAGCTCGGTGCGTCGTCTATGTGCGCGCGCGCGCATGGAAATGTGCGACAGATACGAAAGAGAGAGAAGATAACAAAGGAGGGTAGCGTAATCTGCGAGTGACAGTGGTTTATCCTCGCGGGGATTCGAATGCTCGACAAAAAAGTCGCCTGTAGATGTGTATATATATACACGGGAAGAGAAAACGATGATTTATCGCGCTGCGGCATCGTATGAGCGATTCATCGACTTTTGTATGTCGCGCTCTCCGCTCCTTTGTAAACTTTAATACTTTTCATTGATATTAAAAAATTTGGAACATCTGTTTTACGATTTTCGAATTATTGGTGAGTTTTTTGTCTTTGTTCTCTGTTTGTTGAGCACTTGCCTGGTATAAACTGTTTAGAAAGTTAGAATGTCACTTACGATGATAAAAAGATTTTCAAAATGATATCTTTTACATTTAAACATAATTAACTTTCACTTGAAATTTTTTCTTGTATACTAGTATAAATTAGAAATATTCTAATTCGATGAGTAAAAAACTTAATCAAGGCAGATTCATATTGATTCACACGTTCACTATAATTGACAAACAGATGCCGACGTAACCCTTAGCTAAATTTATTTCTACGAAAGTGAAAGATAACAATTATAACGCCAAATTATAAATATAGCTCAATTTAAATGATCGCATAAGCATATTATTCTTGTACAAAAAATACCATTTCGTAAATTTAAAAAAAATTTTAATCGTGAAAAAAATTTTATTTTATAAAGCAAAAAGGTCACATCTATTTTTCGATTTTATTATCTTAACACCGCCATAAGATTGACTAAGAAAATTGAAATTTTATATCAAATAATACTCATGCACATTAAGCGCCAGTGTTCGAGAGAAAAAAGTCCATCTAATCTAAAAGTAGTAGCCTGCACTTTTAGCTAACACACAGTCTGGCGCTCACCTCGATCCTAGACGACCGATAGGGACACACCGGCTCATTCGCTCTCTCTTTCTCTCTTGCTCGCGCGCAGGGGGATCGTGAGGATCGATCGGCCCCGGCGATAAAGCCATTAGGAAATCGTGAGAGAGCTTATTAGACGAAAACCAGAAAGAGCGAGAGAGAAAGAGAAAAAGAGTGAGAAAGAGAGAGCGAGGCTTGAGCAAAGGGTGCGCGCGATACCGCCGGGCCGATAATGCCGCAGACCAGAGAAAAAGACAGAGGAACGAATGCAAATAGAGCCTGTTTACAGGCCTAATCTGGGACAGATAGCGCTCGCTCGCTCGCGGGCCTACCCAATATCCTAACCGGCTGTCTCTGGTTCGGCAAGCGCGAGTGAGCGAGAGCGAAGTATATAGGTGTCGAGGGGGCGATTTATTTAATCGTGTCCGTGGATCTTCAGGTCGCAGGTGTTGGTATTTATGTTGCGCGACGTTTCGACGAGAGGACGGGAAGCGCGGCGCGCCGTGTCGAAACTTCGAGATTCGTCTCCTTTCGCGAGCATCGCGTATGCATGCATGTGCACACATATAAGCGAGCGACTTTTCTCGCGGTCTCACGTTACGTGCGATCTTGATGTCGCCGATGCCTCAAATTGGCTTGATTCCTATATGATAGCTGCGCGGGACCATCGCCAATCGGGATTTACGTATATTTTTCGTGCAAGGACTCGTGTGCGCGGGGTTGACGTAACAACCCGGTTTTTCTTGCAAGATTGGGAAGAAACGTTAACTGTATGTTTCGTTAATATTATAAGTAAATCGTAGTTGTTTCGATGGCAAGTTATTTTTTAGAATTTATATGCATCATGAAATTTTTCATTTAATATCTGCACTTATAAATAAAACATACAAAGAGACAAAAATGGTATACGTGTTTTATAAGTGTTAGCGAGATCGGTATATCAATCGTTTAATATTGACTCCAAGAAATAATACTTAGTATTTGTTTCTCTTGTTTTATGGTTAACACACATCATAAATTGTATAGATGCTCTTATCGAAGATATTATACCTTCGAATACGTTACAATAATAATACATTCTATACTGATCTATATTCATATATGCGGCTCTCTATTTCTTGCAATATTTTTACTTTAAATATCTCCTGTGTATCATTTTACAAAAATAATTCGCGAACGGTCCCCGTATGTACGAAATCAAAAACAAAATATTATTACTCGTTAATAAAAGCCCCGATAACAGCGTCAGCACATATAAACATACGGATTAAGATTAAAGGTAATATAAGTTAAACACACGTGCGAGCAACGCCGATGATAATTTACGATATGCCCCGATCTAACTATAAATATTCCACGTGTTATAAATATACAGACGTTTCGGAAATTACGCGCATTATCGGACGTTGCGGCAGCGGTGGGCTCGCCCATAATTCATCGTTTGATTTATTCAGCGTTACTCACTCGCGATAATGCCGTGTTGACTTTGAAGAAGCGTTAAAATACAGGAAAAAAAGGACAGAGCGAGTGAGAAAATCGAGGTGCGACCCACGTCGCTTATCTGCGAGAGCTTGGCACCTCGCGCTTGGCCCCGATCGCGCAATGTGCGCGCGCCCTTATCTCTGTTTATCGAATGTACATGAACTTTTCGAGGTGCAGACGAATATAGGCGCGTACGTGAGTTTTCTCTCGCTCGAAAGAGGCGCGAGAGTGGAGAGGAGCGAGAAAGAAAAAAAAGAGGCGCAAGAGGAAGATGTCATAATTACGAGTAGGGACGCGCACGCGTGTTATTGTCGCGTGTGCTCGAGTTTTAACGACTGCTGTCTTCGCGCTCTTTGATTTTAATGACGTATAAGGGAACGTCACGCTAATTAACTGCAGCGCGGCGCGGTATTGTCTCCACGCGGGTGTTGGAAGGAGTCTGCTATGCTAGGTCGCTTTTCACTTACGAATGTGCGAGACGTTTGCGACGAGTGCGGAATTGGTTTCGTTACCAGGTGATATATGTCACTTGCGTTATAGCGAAGTCATATTTTTCTGCTCGAAATGAGGATTGAAACATTGTCTGTATACTATATGTTACTTTTATAACCGCAGAAATTGATCAATTTTTTCCTTGCGCTAGCTGTAATTTTAGTCCTATTAATGGTAATAAATGTCTTGTTGCGTAAAACAGTTCTGATGATCTTGCACTTATCCTCCATTGATAATTTACGAATAAAAAATACGCTTCACATTGATCGTTCAAATACACCACGAGTATAACTATAATAAATTCCGCTGCCTCGTAACGACTCAATCCGTAGAAGAAAAAGTTCACCTATTAATAGCTTTTTATCTATTTTCTATTTCTAATATTTACCTCTTTGACATTCGAACGCTCTCTCGGGTTTTATCTACGGCATATAGAAACAGTTTCACCGGTCGATAGTAATCTCTCATTTTTTAAGGATACGCCGCTTATCGATCGTACTGGCGCGTTTTAAAGAGGAAACCGCGATCGCGCGCATCGCTTTGTTTTGCTTCATTAATGGAAAACTTGAATCTCGCGCAGGCGCAACGCGGGAAGGGCGTGTGTGTATGTATATATAACGTGTAAGAAAACTTTCCATCGAAGACGATCGATAAGAGCCACCAGGGAGATCACGTAGTTGCACTTCCGTCAGACACTCGCTCTGGCACAACGCGCGCATCACGTGCATCGCACTATTTCACCGGTGGTTTGTCTGATTGATATAGATATGGCACCGAAAGTAGAAACTCGCTGCGTTATGCGCGTCCGACCCGCATAAATTTCACGATAAGATCCGAAATTTCTGCCGTAATACGCGCTCGCGAGCCTTATTTTTTTTATAATGCACACACATGAGGTCTCGCGATGGAAAATGTGCGCGAATACATTTTCTTTCGCGAATTACGAGATTAATGCGTGGTAGATAAGAAAAAAAATAGAAATTTCGCCCGCGGTTCTGATGTAAATTAGTGTAGGCAAATGCTCCTGCGTAAGTAGCGCATTATGCGTATACCGTAATATTTATAGTACGGTATATTGTATGGTAAACGCTATCTACGGTTTATATATTATATTAAATTAGATTTCCTTATGATATTCTAATTAATAGGTTAGTTCTATTCTTATAACGAACAATTCGTAATAATTTTTTACTTTTATCAGATTTTAACGTTAAACTATATCGCATCAGATCAAAGTATACGCGTTTTAATGAAAATTTTATATCGCTCCATATAATTTTCACGTTTACTTGTTCTTCAAGTGATTAAAAATTTCAATTGCTAATAATAAGATATAATATTTGCATTAACCAAATACCACGTCCAACCTTCGATTCTTATCTCATTCTCACCTCATCCCGTAAAACTACCATAGACAGATACATTATTCATGCGCAATATCGCCTAGAAACTACCAGACCTATAATCCTCCCCATAGGCAAAGCAATTTCGCAAGGCAGTAGTCGCGAAGCTCCTCGCGATACGAACGCAGGCGCAGAAGACGGTCAATGCTACCAGTTTTTCCAAGTCGATTTCCCGTCTCGCTGCTGCTGCTGCTGCTCCCGCAGTTGCCATGGCAGCTGCACGGCATCGACCGCCCGCCCGTGATGCTTCCATCCTGCTCTCACTCGCGCGCGCGCACTTTTCGTCTCCCTCGCGATGCACCAACGCTGCTTGCGCGAGTAGCCGGGGCGGTTGGGTAGCTCGACAGCAAGTAGCTGCATCGCGTTCGGGTATGTCGTCCGTTGTAATGCAGTTAAGAATAAGATTTTCCGTTTTTCATGCGGAGTGGGATAACTTGTTACTGGAATCTTGATGTGAGAGTTTCTTGTTTTGAAAAAATCCCATGTTTTGCTATTGTTACGTATAATACCAAGTGAATATCTTACTAATACTAACGGTGTTTCTATAATTTAAATCATAAAATGTAAGAGTATAGTGGTAAACAGCACTGCTGCGCCTGCAAAAATATAAATTGCAATAAATAATATATAATTTCGTTTTGTAACCGAATTGTGTAACTCTCGGTCTAAATTTAATAACACTTTTTATTATAAATTAAAATAATTCCGTAAAAAGAGAAATAAACGAGCATATCGCGTGCCAAACGTGGTTATATCCGC
>JAPYZO010004021.1:0-18910 GCA_030522905.1 Torymus flavipes | reverse complement strand
TCAATCTATTCAATGGCCAAATAATGGGAGAAAAAGCGTTTCATCGAGAGCTAGAAACTGGACACGAGAGATTCCCATTTTATAGCAAGGTTCTAATATAAATCGTCAGTTATTAGTTATAAAATTTTTTGGATTTCCACCAGGGATAAGGGTTGAAAAATATTTGAACTTTTGTACGTCTAGCTGCAAAATATATATATGCAATGGTATGAGGAGAATCGTATTTTCACGGATATTTGTTTTTGGTATTCAACATTATCACATTACCTAAAAACACAATTTAATAAACCAATGTTCTTATCCATATTAAAAAGCCACAAAGGAAAAATGTCAACAACGTATCCTCTGATCAATAGAATCATAAAAAGCGAATCCACTTCCATCGTCTCGAAATTCCACAAATATTGACGAGGACAGCGTTTTCGCGCGTGCCAGGGGAAAAACATCTCCTCATTATACATTCTCGCATCTTGGCGCGTCTCTTCCAAAACAGTCTGCGGGCGAAATGAAAATAGCTCTACCTCGGACCTCCAGCGCGTCTTCTCCGTCACCCATTTTACACAAGACTATATCTGAAATATCGACAGCACATCAATAACCGGTTTATCTGCGGCCAGCGTCAATTGTCGGACGTATATGTGTGCACGCGTGTCGCCTCAAGAAAGGCCACTTGTAATCCTAGCCTGCAGCACGTCGCGGTCGATAATCCAACGACGAGGGCGACGGTTAGCTGCTTCGACCTCGTTTCGGGGGTGGAGGGCAAAGTCAAACCCGCGTATATATAATATAATAGAGACAAGTTCGAGGGTATGTAGCGAGCGCGAACTGCACTGCCGCGCGGTAATGGATGGGGGACAATTGGCTAATACTTTTAGGAAAAACATGTCGCGCGTGCATCATCCTTTAGCGAGCGCGGAAGAGGAAGGAGCAGTAAAAAGGTAACCGTAAAAAAGAGTAAGTACGAGCCCGGGTGCTCATAAAGTGGTTTACGACGACAATTTTTAGAAAGCCCTTCGCGTGGGCGCGCTGAGTAAAACCCACTGGATTTTTGGATTATTAATAAGGGCAAAGATGTCGGTAGTTTCGGAGAATTCATGGAAAATAATATATTAATGGTATATACCTTTGATTATAAAAATGCAAGGACTAGGTTTTTACGATTTTTATAAGTAGAGGTCACTAAAAAACAGCATTTATTAATAATGGACTCCATCAAAACCTCTCAAACCCTCATTCTTCAACCACCACGCTGTTATCCTAATACGCGCCACCTTTACTCTTGGTAGCTTCGTTTTGTTTTTTATCGTTTACCGAGTCCGCGAATACCCCGACACACTTAACCTTTTTTACTCGTCTCTCCACTTTGTCCCTGCTCTCTGTCTTCTCATCCTCCTTCTCCTCTCGCGATCTCGCACGTATCCCCAACGAAGAGCGCGAGAAAGAGCCCGAACGAGCAAGCTTCCCCCGTTTAGGGTATCTCAATGGAAATCTTAATAACCAACCGTTAAGTCTGCGGTGGCGGCGCTGTCGCGGTTCTCTCTCTCTCTCTCGTACTTCGGCACATAATATTAGCATAGCGAAAATGCCCCGCATCGACGCGCGCAACCGCCCCCCGCCGGTATATATATGTATACGCTGGCACTCCCGGTGGGAATTTATTATTTGAATTAATATGTTGATTTTATGCACTCTTGCGTGTACCGCCGTTAATTGACCGACGCGCACCGTGCGGTCAGAATGCAGAGAGCGCCTTTTAAAGATATTGAAATTTTTCGACGATTAAGCGCGTGCGCGGCGTTGACAGGAGCGCGTGCGCCGGCTTAGACGCCTACAATCGTTAAGAGAAGGATATTTATGGACGAAGATGGATTGCAGAGATAGAGAACTGCGAGCTTTTGACGATTGCCGTTTAGCATTTTGATGGAGTTTCGCGATTTCGTGATGACGACGGCGGTTGTATTGTTTTTAAATGAAATTGCTCGCCGTGTACTGTTATTAGGCACATGCCGTGCTAATCTATATTTAAAAACTATTTTATGTTACCATACACAACAGGGTCGTCGTGCTTTGAATTTTTAAATCAATTGAATTTTCATTTTCTCAATTTTGCGAAAATTTATGCATGAAAAGAAAAATTGCCCTGCTGTAAGCGTTAATGATAGCAATGCAAATACTACTATGCAACTACATACTATACTATAACGCGTTTAATTAAAAATTTTCATTGTTCATCAACGAACAATTAAAAGGCACACCTGTTTTCAAATTGGCTGTATTTAATTTAGTATAATATTTATGCGCGTCTACCAGATATCTCTCAATACAACCGAACGTTTCATTAAACCAATTTCCTGCTATCGTCAGCCGATTATTTGCCATTTACAAACGGCAAAAATTGATAAATTGCTCTACTCTGCTGCTCGGCTCGAGAAACTATTCATAATAATCAAACCAAACCCTGCACGCGCGTATCTGTCCGACTTAACCGAAACAAATGTCCCATGTCTTCAAACTTTGGCCTCGTGCGCAATCGCGCACGACAGAACAAAGTCATTAGCATGCGAGATTAGCCGTCGTTTCGGGGCAAGGAGCGCTCCCTTCTCATTGTCAGAGCTCGCGCGCGCGCGCAGTTTTTCTCAAGGGCCAATTTATTATTAACGCCCAGATAAACGAATCGGCGGCCGATAAATGATGATGCCGTGTGCGTGGCGCTGGCATGAGCGCAGGGCTTAATGGCCGGCGCTGGCCGCAAATGGGTGATGGACGACGCGCGTGCGTAGGTATCGGCGACTTTTTTCCCGCTGACAGGGCCGAGAACGCGAAACCTTGTTACTCGACGGGGGGCGGCGCGGCAGTGAATCGGGCTGTGGCTGCTGCTGCTGCTGCAGGCTCGAAACTAATCGCCTTCGGAAAAAAAGGTTGCGAGCCAACAAATTCGCGTGCTCGTACAGTCAGCCGCGAAAGTTTTGCCAGGTTTTCGTGTAATGGGTTGGCGATGTAGGTGCGGTTGTATTTTGAGGGGGAAGGAACATTATACTTAGGAGAATATTACTGCCTTGTGGTATGATGCGAGACTTCGAATAAATGCAGAACGTATCACGGAAAACGTGATCTAACCAAATTTAAGAGTCTGATCGCTCGTTAATAATACAAATAATTTAGGAAATGGAAAAGAAAGACGCGGATGTTGTTTAATGTATTCTCATGAAAATACCTGTAATCATTGATCTTACAGAGGCTTTTGAACCCAAGTTTATATACGCACGTTCATATTTTATTTGAGTTTCCGTGTCTAGGATTTCCCAAACAAAAATTACGATCGTGCTCACTCGAATATATCCTACATAGTAAGATATATATTTGACCTGTTACTGACATGTACGTGCAATTGAAGCTCAAGACATCCTGCAAGTTATGGTTTTGTGTAATGGCAATTTTTATGACAGATTAGACTTTTCCACATCATTTATTCTCTAGTCATAGTTACATTTTATTCTTTTAATGACATTTTTGTTGTCCAGTAGTCCGTATTTATTTTATATGACAGATAAATCTAAAGAATTACATCTATATTAAATCTGATGATATTGTTTATAATAAATGTTTATTGGATAATTAATCAAATTACGTAGATACTGATTTTTACAGATTTCAAAGATATATAAAGATATTTATTTTATTTATATTAAAAAAGCACTTTATTATGAGTATCGTTGAAAAAATCATCTTATTAATTCGTTGACAAAGGCGGCCAGTTGATGAATTTATAATTTTTGTATAAAATAATTTCATTGATTTGTGCACAAAAACTAGACACGACGCATATGCCGTATACATAAAACACTTGCGGTTACCGAGAAAGAAAAGATAGAACAAAACATACATATATCACTCCTTGCGAAAGATAACAGCAGCAGCTGCTGATGTCGGATGAAACAAGAACAAGAGGCAAGCGCGAGATCTACGATCTTCTGCAATTGCTGTTGCCGTCGGCTCTGCAGCGTAGTTGTCCCCGGTCGACATCCTAAACTGGATCGGGCAGGGTCGGCCCGCGCCGAACACGCCGATGCACTTAGCTCGGCCGTCGCGCAAGATTACGCCGCCCTGCGTGTATAAGTGTACAATGACGATCGACGCCGACGCGAATTACGCGCACGCGCTTACTGACCCAATAAAGCGCTAATGACGCGAGGGATGATTTACAGAATTGATTGAATTAAGGTCGCTGCGGCCTTACTCTATGAGAATTTGTTAATATTGTTACTGCAAAAGTTTTCACAGTAATGGTGGAAACTACTTCAGGGATACAAATGCGGTATCTAATATAAGATTTACATATTTATCCAGGTACGGAAGCCGTGCGAAGATAACTTTTCAACTCTTTTCGCGTTAATATAAGTTGTGAAAATTACGTCTTCGAGGAAGTATTTAAAGGATTAAATAAATTTTCGAACATTGTACTTTTCATATTTTGTTGTAACAACTGTAACACTGAAAATGTTCAAAACTGTTTTCTTATACATTGTTAAAATATTATCAAATATATATTATTATATTTCCTATTAACACAGATGGATTGTCATTACAACTAAAAAGAAAAATATCTGTGATAAGAATTTCACGAATATAATATATGAGAATCACCGCTAAAATAATATTCACGACCTTTAATCGATTATACGTTGGGCAACATTTGAGCAAATATATATTCGTAAGCATAACCAGTTGTTATTCGTAACAGTGTTTGTCAGTGATTATTTTAAAAATGCCGTTAAGTAAATTGAATATGTTTAAATTTTGTTCTATAAAAGAGCTACTGAATTCCGTATAATTCAGAAATTGGTATTTTTTCTCCGTTTGGATTGATTAACCTTAAAGTACGTAGAAATTGTTCACTCCAATTTTTTGTAATATTTTTTATAGAAAATATAGTTTAACAAACAATAGTATCTAATACAATTTTTTTCTTATTAAATATTTATATAGTATTCACTATCATAAAATAATACTAAGTATTTTTTAGTTTAAGAAAATTTTGAAATTAGCTCATATTTACATAGTTATACGTTAGAACTTTAGTATAAATATACAAGAATTCAGAGATACGTTTTCTTAATAAATTTAAATTATGAATGAACCGTGGGACGAACATAAATTAAATGGTTGTATATTGATTTTTATATTTATCGGAACAGAATAATGCAGCTCCTTTTCACTTTGTTGCTGCTCATCGCCGCAATAATGGTAGCCGAAGCTTGGGTTCCTCTCCCAAAATGGATGTTTTCATCGACCACAAGACGCCCACGCCCAACCCGTCGTCCAACCAAACATGTCAATCCTCCAGATGTAAGTATATAAGATTTAAACAAATTGTGATTATAATATACCTATGTATTTCGGTAGTACTTCATCAAACGTAATGCGCTGAAAAAGCAATCTAAACGTTTGATAGTTTTATTATTTGATACTTTCCATTTTCTCAGCCCAAAAGTTATCTGAAGCGATTAAAAAAGCATTTTCAATTGTAAGAGATATATCGAAACAGAAATCTGTTTGATTGTCCTAAGAGCAGCAATTCTCTAATTTAAAAATGCCAATGAATTCAACTCGAATTTCTTATTATTAAAATATTATTTTATACATCTCAATTATTGGTTATTTTACAAATTAAATTTTCTTTCAGTGTGTCTGTTAATATTTCTCATGATTTTTCCGAAATTGTCAGATTGATATCCAGGACAAGAAACAGTAAATAAATCTTATGCGGCGGATAAAGATAATACAAGACTGGAAGCAATGAATACAGCAGCTGCGGTATAAAACAAATTGGCGTTTGAAGATCGTTGTAATAGAAATAAATATATATCGTTTTATGATATGTAGATGTATTTTGTATTTAGTAGTCTGAAAAATTGAAATATAAGAAATTAATCTTATTATAAAAATAAATACATTCACATTACTGACAAATTTAATATGAAATAAATTTATGGTTCTGCATACCTAAGCCTAAGATATTTCACTTTTTCCAATATCCCAATCCCTTATTTTTTATTCTTCAACTCCTTATATTTTACACCTTAAAAAATTCATTAAGTTTTCTATTTGTTCTAGACAGAAATCTTCAAGTTAAGATACTAGCGAGAAGAAAAAGATAAAAATATTGTTTGCTGATTCATGACGTATTAAAATCACATAACAATTTTATTAATAAAATTGCTACGGGACATCATACAATTATTTAGCAACTATTAGATTCAAATTTATAATCATTACCGTCTCTCGAAATGGAGGAATAATTAACGCAACCCAAAATAAGCACTCCCTCGCCAGGAATATCCATGCAATCCTAAAACTTCACGGTGGACATTTCGAAAAGAAAATGATTTACGAGCTTTGCGGTCTTGTTTGCAGCGGCACGACCGCGGGGGAGTTCAAGATCACAAGGTCCGCCCGCGCACGCGCGCCTGACACAGTTGCTCGGCCGTGTTTGCAAATTGAATTGTTTTCTTTCGCCTGCCTCTCCTCTCCGCGCCTTCCGCACGTTCGCGCACACACAGACTGCTCTGCCAAAAAGGCTCGCGTATAGGGCTAGTGTATCGCGCGGCTAGGCAAGCAGCTTTTGCCGGTCTGGCCTCCGTCCAACGTTTCCTCCCTTCTCTGTCTCTCAAATCTCTCCTTGCCTTCGTATACATACGCATATGCGCTCTCTCTCTCTCTTCTACTCTCTCTTGCCTCTTTATTTTCCCTAGCACGCGCGACACTCTTACTTTTCCCGACGCAGCCCTCCGTCAAATTAGTCGACGGCATAAATCCCTCAACTGAGACCGCGGTGGTTTTGTTCCCGCGCGCGCGCAAGCCGAAAATAAACTTTATTATATTCTTGCGGGAGGCCCGGTAATTTAATATTCGAGTACTTGAAATGGTAATGCGGTCGCGGGCTCGCGCGCAAGGGATTCTCTCTTCCACGAGTTCATCGACTGAACGCTTCGCCTGCGATTCTATATACCTTTTTTCGCTCCGAGCGCGATGCCGAAAAGTTTTATCCTTAAATCCGCTCGTGAGTAAAGTGTTTTTATCGGATTATCATAAGTTTGCGCGGTATAAAAGTTATTGTCTCATCTCGAATGATGATAAAAAGTTTCTCAAATTCAGAAGCCAAATCATTAGTATTTAATTTAACTACTACTAATATTAAATTAGTTATTGGTATAGAAAGCTTTGTTACAGTAAAAAAAAATTTGTACGAAAAAATCAATCGAAACTACTATCACGTTAATATTATTCTTATATGAATGATGCACTTGATATAGTATAAAATTATCTACAATTCAAAATAAGATTTTTCTAACTATATATGCACTCTTTATTAAATTAGTAAAAATACCATTATTTATGAATATGTTGTATATCGAAATCGAAAAATAATAATAAAGTTTGCGATGAAAGTATACTTATGCTTAATATCTAATTATAGACCTTGACTTTTATTTATTTTCTTATTTTTAAACTATTTTCTTTTTTCGATATTATAATTCTTGCATTTAATTATGTGTATTGTTTTTATATTTTTGTATGTTTCCGATACTCCAAGACTGCAATCGTTTTTAAATCTTCAATTCTAGTAAACTATCGATCTATTTATCTATCTATTAATCTTTATAAAAATTTCTTTTGTTTTGTACATACTTTGGTTCCAAATATCGTATAAAACATCTCTATCATCTTTTTTAAAAAAATTTTTCTGTAATACAGCTTTTTTTAACAATAATTCTTTAATAAAGCTTTCTCTAGGGGGAGGCAATAAGAATAAACTGTAATATGTCGTTTAAATTATAGATATATAATAGGAAGAATAAGCTTATTAAAAGTTTGGCAAAAGTCTAATATTAGGTCTGGCTCAAAGACTGTGACAAAAACATGGCCGTAGGTACGGTAGACTATTGGTAAACTAATGGAAATAAGATTTGTGCGAAACCTGTATGACAGGCTAAATTTTTTACACAGGTATCATGTATAGACCACTGTGTTTTATTGTTTAAACTCTTGGCTGTAACATGTACCCCTAATACTAAGATAAATCGTAATCAATGCCGCATAACGCAGGAGGAGAAATAAAGCAAGCTTAAGCACTGGACGAATCGGAGGAAATCAATATCTAGCCAATGCCTAATGGTACCTAATCTCTGTAATTCATTCTCGACAAGGTAGGCTTTCTTTCCTTTGGTTCTTGCACGATCCACTCCCCGCGATTCCATTTGATTCTCTTTCAACCCCCGATTCCGACGCACTCGTCTAATCTCTCGTCCTTGAAAAAGTGCTAGAGTGCGCAGAGTCGCCTACAGAAGTTTTATCGTTTAATTTGTGTATAAGAGACTTATGCGGCTTAATGATCATCTGTCTAGTTTCAAACACAATGGATATCAAGAAATATTTCTTTGGAAAAATAAAATTACATTATATTCATTTTTCATGTTTTTACTTCAATTTCAATTAAAAAGAATATTTCTGTCATAATTAAATGAAAGTTTTCATTTTAAGAGGACTGAGACGTTTAATTAATATAATAAATTCGAGTCATCAGTTCTACTTGAGTCAGCATTTTCACAAGTTACAGCCAACGCATCATTACAAGCCACATTTCATGTTTACCAAGCCTACTGAAAGTGAAACTCAATTTAATGTCATCGCAATTAATTATTATGCATGGTGTTTGTACACAAAAAGCGGCACGCATCGCGATGAGTGTGCGCAAAAGTGCGGCGTACACGCAATACTCCATAACAATCTAATCTACCTATGAAAATCAAAAGAGAAACGCCAGTTTGATGTTGGTATACATAAATACATCCCACTCGCATCATACACCTACGTCGCTCGCGAGCGCAAGAAAAGAACCCGCGCCATAGCTCCGTTCGCTCCGTCGCTTTCCCTTTTTTCAAAACTCGCTCTGCGGGATATCATTAACTCTCCCCCCGCGAACGTGACTCGAGGGTGGCAGATTCAATAACATTCAATAACCGCGTGTACGCGCACGCGTTCCCGGGGCTCTGCATAAACGAGATTGATATATTATTAAGAGGCGCCCATTAAAGAAGGCACACCGCGCGTCGAATGAAATATGCGGTTTGATGGGGTGGATTTCGCCGCGTGCGGAGGCGCGCTGATAAAGGGAGGGAAAAAAGAGCGCTTCTCAGGCCGGTGAATAACGCACTCGCGCGGGATCGAGCGAGATGTACAAAGATACAGTGGAGTGAGAGGTTGTTGGAAAAAAGGGAAAGAGTGGGTTGTGATGAAAGATAGAAGAAAAAAAGTGATATGAAAACTTTCTAACTAATAGTGACTATGGAGGGTATTTTAATTTGCATTCTAATGTTGTGAGATGTATATAATTCTTGTAAAAAAATAATTATGAAAGGGATAAAGTAACCATCTCCCATTATTGCTTTCTCAAGGAGAAAGCTTTATATCAGTAGAAAATTTTAAATTAAAGATTTTGTTGAATTTCGATGTTTCTTTGTTACAACGATATGGTTTTGGTTTTTTACTTTTTTCGAAATCTTAACTTTTTTATAAATCTTAAAACATTGCATTCTTTAAGTAACAATAACCCTAATGAGATTAGAGTTGAAATATTGAATACCAAGAAACATCAGAGAGCAAAAAATGTGTAGGTTGGGCAAGAAAGAAGAAAGAAATGGCGGAGCTTAATGTTCGAGCATGAGTTGCACCGAGACAAGGGGGCGAGATCCAAAGCCCACAAAGGCGGGAGTCGAAGTCGGCACGTGTAAATTCACGCGAGGGGTAGACGCACATGGCACCTCTCTCACGCTTTTAAAGCTGCTAGAGGAGCGCGCAAGTGCAGCGAGCGCAAGGTCACATACTACGAGTTTACGTCGACGGAACAACGCTGACTTTTTCGTGTTCCCTTCTTTCCATGAGGAAAAAATTTAGTGCCTCGTAAATTTTTAAAGATTTATGAGTATATGAGCGTGCTTTTGATGAAATATTATTATATTCGTAATACGTATATTTAAAAAAGATTCAAGGGCCATTTTACTTATATATTTATTATTTTTGGGATGAAATTTAGTTTGATTGTAAATAATAAAATAATTCACATACAAAATGATATGGAGGAAAAAGGAAAAAAATCTACACGCAAAAGTCAGAAGTCACGTTTTACAAAAGAAAAAAAGAAGAAGTTACATTTCGCTATAATAAAACTAATACAGATTTACGATCGTTGCGTACACTGAGAAATACGCCTTCCGCAGTCCTCTCTACGCACATATCCAAACAAACATTTACAAACATTCGCGTTTATTAACTGATAGAAATCCGCGTTTCTGTAACCTTTACGACACGGCCAGCCGTCGCTCGTAAACCATGCGGCTTCGCAGCCTTATCGGCACTACCGCTACAACCATCAACGTACATACATATACACGTATAGCGCATAGGGCTCGTAGTCGCGCACACGCGGATTTCGCGGAAAGAAAAAGTAAAATCTATTTTCCGAAAAACGGCCTGTGTCTCCGGCTATACACACTGACTGGTCTATTTTTATTTTTCGATAATAACACTTTTTCCACGGGCTTAGCCGTGCGAGCGCGCGCGCCTCGCCGCAGAGATCAGCCGTAAAAGGGCTTATCGCCCGCCTCGGCTACGAGGAGGCTTATGGCTGTGCTGCGCGCGACATACGCGCGCGGCCTGCGCTATTGATTTTCGCATGAATTTTTATTATCGGCTCGCCGCATCTATCCAGCGCGAGCAGAGAAGCCGATACTACGCGCGTGCGGAAGGACGTGTACGCGGGCGCGAGGTAGGTACCTGCGCGAAACCAGAGGAAAATTACGAGCCCTTCGACGGATAAGGCTATATATATACGTAGTAGCTGCGGGGATGGCACGTGTGTGTGTGTGTGCGTGTGTGTACGCACGCTCCGAAGCGCGTAAATAATTTCCAGCTTCTTCTGTCTGCCTCGACGCGATGTTTCATCCCCCCTTGCGCGGATAAAAAAGGTTCATTTTCCGCTCTTTGAGTCTGGATGCTTTGTCTGCGCGGGTTGTGCGTTGAGATTTTCCGTTATTAATTCTCAGCGAAACTGCTTCCCTATACATCGTCGGTTTTATCTCGTTACTATGGCTCATTCGCAGGCCGTGTATAAGGAAAGTGTAATATTATTTTATTGCAACATTTTTTCAACCACATACAATAATGAATTTGCAGGAAAACTAAATTGTAAGAGTATATATCTTTGTAAATGTAACTCCAGAATATTTAGATTATGAATAAATTCTCGGAATGAAAATGTTGAAAACAATACCTTAAATTGAAGAAGTCAAAGTAATGATTCCCGGAATTTATCTAAAAAGTAGATGATCATAACTAGCAAGTATTTCTAGCAGGTATTTCGTTGACATTCATTGTCAATATGGTAATATTATATCATTAAACCCCGTATTAATTTTTGATTGATTAGTAAAATAACTTTCCATTAATCTTTTTCTGTAAAAACGAAACAAAATAACAATAGCAACATACACTTATAATATAACGTTACTGTACGACTCTTTCACTTCAACTTAGGATCCCATCACAACAGACAATTTATCTCTTTCCCGCTACCCTTCGCATCCGCATCACCCGCCAACCCAAAAAGCGCTGAGCATCACTCGCTCGTCGCTGATCACGCTGTTCGGGTGCGCAAAACTAGACAGAGGCGTTAAATTCGCACGCAGTCCCCCAAACAAGCACAGTTGCTCTACACAGGCGGGAGCGCGGGAATCGAATTAAATCGTTTAACGAAGACTTCTGTTTAGAGAGGGGCCGAACCCTTCGGCGCGCCGAGCACCGCAGTGATGAATGCAATGAGGCCGGCGCGCGCTCCTCGCCATCCATTAGGCCTGTCCGTCAAAATTTTTGTTTAAGAATTTCAATTACCAAGTGTGCAGAACGCGTGCGCTCAAAGCGTTCAGGAATTTTCGCAATTCCAAGATCAGAGTGAGAGGGAGAGAGGGCGATAGAAAGAGGTGAAAAAGGTATATTTCTTATTCGCGTCACGTGCGCGTTTGACGAGTAAACAATGAAAAATTATCCCGCGCGGGCGCCCGCGAGCAAGCAAGAAATGGGGCGCGTACATTTAATGAGACCGTTTCATCTAAAAAATGTCCTTGAGCGAAGGTTCAGGAGAAGATGAAAATTTTAAATCGCCAGTTTGTTCACTGCAGTTTGAAAAAGTGACTCTTAGGAAATTGATTATTCACAAGCGAAAGAAAAAACAAGCATAATCAATGTTTTAGCGAAGTAGCTTTGGTTTATAGTTAATATAAAACAAGATTAAATCATTTCAATTGAATTACATTTTATGGACTAAACTCTATAGCTAAAGTTTGCCAAAAAATCATAAATAATATTACGTTATTTATTCATAATATTCAATCTCATTAGATTAAATATATAATACACAATATTGATATATATTTTGCTCACAGAGTGATATGTGAATTAAAAATGGATAATTCAATTCCAACGATTTTTATTCAATATTTACAGATAATTGAGGGCCAGACTGCGATTAAATTTTGACAATTCATTCAAGTATAAACACTTCGGACACAATAATCTGTTACTATTTTCACAGATGTATAATAGAAATAACCATGAATAAAATATTTAATTACTATATTTCGTAATTGCAATTAATTTATTTATACTAATTGGAGCTTTGATTAGAAATTTAAATATCGGATTATTTTCAATCCTTTTGTTGAGCCTGTACAACTAGAAACCAAGTAATTAATTGGCATGATATTATAATCCGCATTCAAGCCATTTTCATGACTAGCCTATCAAGAACCCCATCAAACGGCGAATTCATGAAAGACAATGGCCTACTCCAGATCGGATAACTCCTATATCAAAGTGCCTACAAAAGGAAAGCTTCAGTTACGCATCGTAGATATCCACGAGCGCAAAGAAAATCCGCCAATGAAAAGGCGCATTAAAATTAAATCGAAAGAGGTCGTGCGCTGCCTGTTTCCCCATCCGTTTCTTAGCTCTCTCTCTCTCTCTCTCTCTCTCTCTCTCTCTCTCTCTCTCTCTCTCTTACTCTCTTCCACCGCGAATCCCTCAAACAACCCTCGACGCTTCTCAAGCAGCGCGAAATAATTGGCCACGAGTTATATAATTTTTAATCCCCCTCGAGAATCCGTGGGGCTAAACAAGGTCCTCTCGAAGCCGGATATCCCGGCGCGCGCAAACGTCAAGCCCGCGCGCTCGGGCACTAAACTGCCTGGCACAATATTTGCAAAGTCCTGGCATAACCTCTCCCGCCCCTCCCCCTCTCCCGAATTATTGCCGCTGCCTGTCCCCTAATGGCACGCGCCACGGCTTCGCCCACACTTGTCAGTTTGGCGCATAATATACAGCGAATCCTTCAAGAGGCAAAAGAGAGTCAGAGAGACAGGGGAGAGGGAAATCGATGCGCGAAACAATGCGAACTCAAAGATAACTCCTTGAGGAGGGAAAGAGCGGGTGAGAGAGAGAGAGGAGTCAACATGAAAGGGGAAGTTTCCATCCCTAATTGGTATTTAGCAGATCTGAAACAGAGAGCCCAACTCATCTCTCGCTCTATCTTTAAGCTGCCGCACGCCGCCGCATCCTCCTCGATCTTACACGCCCGACGAACCGAACTTTCACTACTCCCCGTCGTTTAGCCAAGACCCGCATATATATCTCTCTTGCGCGCGCCGTCGGTGACTTTACCACTTGATGTTTATCATTCGGATGCTGCGCGAGCGAGCACACGCCGCTCTGCTGTGGATTAAATTATGCACGCATCGGTGTGCCTTAAAAAGCTCACCCCGCAGCTATAGCTACCTTTCTATCGCGCGAGTTCCCTTCGCCCTATGCTGTGTATCTCCCCCGCGTGTCCTATTTCGCGATATTCGTGGAGTGGTACTTTTTTACAAACTCACATCTTCGGAGCGGTTCTGTGTGCGCGCATTTCTTTTCATGTTTGAATGATGTCGCCTAACTTTGCGCACGTGTAAAAACTTTCGTAAGTATAGGGTACATAAGTTTTAAAAAAAAAGGTTCACTTAAAAAAAAAATAAAATATTCGACTTTGAAAAACATACTAAAAAGTATCAAGTAATCTATAAAAAAAGCGCACTAAAAGTACCTTATAATCGACAAAAAGTATGAACAATCAATCTAAATACTTTTGAAGTCGAAACAGTATTTCTTCAACAAAGTATAGCATATTTATAGTGTAGTGCCACTTTCGCTCATATATAATAATATAATACTATACTTTGTGGAAAAATAAATGATTTGGTTTCAGAAACTATTGGCAGAAGAAGTTTACAGCCCGTGAGATTATAAAATATCGCGTTTTCTTCTATGGTCCTCGTAAACAACGATCGCACATAAAGGTAAGAGTTTACTATGGTAAAACTGACCACAAGGCGTACCTAAATTTAAATTAGATTTGAGTTTGAACTGATTTTTCGAATAATCGGGATTGAAGATTAATTAATAATATCTTAATAGTACTTTTGTGTTGAATTAATAATAGTAGTAGCAAATAAAGAATTTCAAGAATAAAATACAATATATAATTTTATAAAATATTAATGAAGTTTTAAATCATTGAAAAAACATTTGGAATGAATAAACATAATATTTTATATTTGAACAATACACTATACATATAGAAGCGATAAATTAATTTGGTGGAAGCTACGTGCCAATGAATTGGCAGCGGTTTTTTTACATAGGATAGCACGACGGTTGTTGACAGGATATCAGCAGCGATAATAAATTTATTCTATTCATAATAAATTGATTATATTAAATTAGTTAAAAAGAAACTCAAACGTGTATAATTACTATAATCCTATAATAAAAGGGAGATAGCGATTTATTATCGAATTGAAGCTTAGAGTCAACTTGAGTGTAGTTCCGCGCCACTTCGCTAGGTGGTGAGCCCCCGCCGTCGCGCTGCCTATACTGTCAAACAGGCGCGCTGCCAGCTATAAGCCAGGGTGCATCTTGGTGCTTGGCAATCGGAATCCACCTTTATTTATACATCTTCGTCTCGTTGGTGGTTTTGGGCAAGGATTATCTCTGCAGGGTTTGAAAATAAAAAGAGTGATGTTGTTTGGTTTGAAAATAAAAGAATATATTCTTTAACTTATAAGTTAAAGCCTCCTGTCCCTCGGTATTTTGGTTAAACCCCATGCGGTTTAAACCTTAAGGCCTCGTGGCATTGAGTGAAAACCCGAAGCGTCAAGCTCAGTTATAACAGGCTCGCTAATATTTTTATAATTTTTATAACAGTGTATATAAAGAGAAATAAACAATTGATTAATATAAAGAAATTAAATACAAAAGTTTCACAATAAATGAATTATATTTATTAATTTTACTTATGAAATTCGATATACATTATATTTTATATTAATCTCTATTATAGTAGGAGCGGTAATTTCTGTAGTAATTACCACGACCGCCTCTACTATAATTTTCCCGCCAACCATGATAACTATTATTACCGTGCTTATAAAACATTTGATTTTGTCTGACTGCCCGGGACGAAGCTAGCACAAGCGGTTGAGTCTGTTGCTGAAACGTATAAGGATCATAAGCTTATTGTAATCGGTGATTTTAAAGGCAGCCAATGGGTCCAAATCATGGGCTTTGTGCCGACATTTTATGGCAATCGTACTGTATACTGGGCCTTGAGCAACATTATCCTACTCATTTCAATAAGGGCCATACTTTAGATCTAATATTTGCTTGGGATGGTCTAGTCTCTATCATGGAGTTAGACAAAAAACTTCTTATTTATTACATTTAAAAAAATTATTTCATGTAATTCATCAACTCTTTGAGAAATCATTCTGCTAAAGCAGTTAGCAGCGGTGTTTTCAGTGTAGGAATGAACTTCAAATAACTTACCCATCCCAACTTCGTAGCCGGCCAAAACTATTGTTGTTGGCGAAAATAAATGAAACATTAAATTGGTTGGCTCAAAATTTCTGCAGTCCATACTTTTAATGCATTTGCTTGACTGTAGTAAAGTATTCACTGTATCTATATGTAATTTGATATTTGCATTAATTTTATGAAGCTTGAAAAAACTAGCAACGAAATCTATTTCCTGGAACATTAAAATAAAATCAATTATTTCTCGCATGCTGCGATAAACGATGCGTGCAAAAATCTCACTTCTCGCTCGTCGTGTTAAAAAATACGGTTCGACACTTGTGTGAGAAGTTGATTTTCTCCTCGTGTGATCTTTTCACCCTCACTTCGCTCGGGCGCTAACAGTCACACGAGAAAAAAATCAAATCGTCGCACTAGTATCGAAATGTACTATTATCCCACTCTCTAAATGTAAAGTAGTGAAAAAATCACTATTCTGTAGTGATAAGTAGGTCACTTCGGAAATAGTGAATATGCACTCCGAAATAATGGGCATTCACTATTTCAGTAGTGTATACTAACTTTTTCAAATAGTGGAATTTCCCCACTATTTCGGAGGGCATATTCACTATTTCCGAAGTGACCTACTTATCACTAGAGAATAGTGATTTTTTCACTACTTTACATTTAGAGAGTGGGATAAATTGACGAAAAATGGTCATTGATGATTAACCAATAACAAGCTATTCAAAAGTAAAAATCAAATTCCACAAAGAAGAGATTAAAGCTGAGGAATACAGCTTCAATTTAAGATGTGAATAGATAGAATCGGAAGATTATGTGCAAAGTTATGTTGAATGAAAAAAGAGAAAAATGACTAAAATTTTAATAATCACGTTGGCTTGGAAAAAATCGCTTATTTTTGATCATTTTTTATGTTTTTTCGCTATTTTGTGATCAAAATCTGTATCGTTCACAACAAGACTATGAGATGGTATAATCTTTTAAAAAGCAGACAAATTCAAAAAGAGATATTATTACTATTATTTGATTCAATACTATTATTTCATAAGTTGTACTTTTTCAATTCGAAAAAACAAAGACTCTGTTTTTACAGACTTAGCATGGCCCAAAAAGCTGTAAAATATATGCAATATTATTAAAATATAACTTATCACTTAATATTACAATTATTTCAATTAACAAATATTTACTGTAGAGCTACTGCTAAACGAAGTTCTGGACTTGGTACTCTACGCACCGCAAAGGGATATCTTGCTAATTTTCTTTCTAACATAAAGTATATAATTCGTTGAATTGGTATATTTTCATCCTTGTGAATTGATAAAACTCTTCTTCATCATTGAGTTTAAAATAAGAAAATATAGTAAAATAAGCACTATACATATCCCTTATGTCTGGATACAAATGTGGCGTAACCGACCATCTCCTAAGACGCTTTTTTTTATTTTTAAAAATTTATATAACCTGATTAACTCCAACATATTGATACAAATCTGCGTTAACTTTTCACATTTCTCAATTTTTTATTTATTTCCTTACGTTCGGTTACTCTAAAGGTTTACAAACAAAAATCGTACACTTTTTTATATTATTAGGATTAAGACAATATTTAGTAAATTATTTACTCTTGCATGAATGATGTTACTGAAGTATTAGCATGTCACGTCCTCGTTCTGCGATGGTCGATGATTGCGGCGTTGACAGACGTATTTTCGTCATGTTACGTCTGTCAAGTAGAATACCCATCAGAACGATGAAACGTGACGGAACGCGAGAACCAGAGCGGTGGCGGTGGCGGTGGCGGTGGTAGCATGTGGACTCGGCCTAAGGTAGTGTCCACATATAGGCCGCTTCCACAACCGAGCGCCAGCGCGCCAGCGCGCTTCTTCTCTCATTAGTTGGCGCGGTCGTGCACGTCATTTTCGACGTGATGAAAGAGGCGTGCGCGCGCGGCGCTCGATTGTAGAAGCGGCCATAGGCTGCGTCTAGAACCACACAGCCAGTGCATCCGCATGCGCTTGCTTATCCTGCGCCGACCAATCATAGCTTGCGGAGAGAGGTTTCGGTCTGCTCAACTTGGTCGACTGCTGGTCTCCGCAAGCTATGATTGGTCGGTGCACGATGCGCAAGCGTGTGCGGACCCGTCTTTGCCCGATTGTGGACGTAGCCATAGCGCTGTGCTGAGCTGCGATTTGCTGTGAGGTGCCTTGCTTCTTGTGGACTTGATTGCTGATTGGTTACTGGATGAATCATGGATAACAAAGGTGAACTCGTGCTCGACGCTTCCACCACTGATCGCCCAGACCCTAACCCTATGGCACGGCTACTTTCCATCTATGTGCTCTTACGATCGCTTCTGTGAATGAGAGTTAAGGAGCGCTCGTAACGTGCGACCTGCAGGGACAAGCCCATGTAACCAAGAGTGGGGGAAGCGAGGAATGAGAGAGAGATAGATAGATAGATAGATATGTTTTATTTACCTCAGCGGCAAAAATTGAGTACACTTGCATGACATTTAAGGCGTTAATTTAAACAACAAATATAAAACTTACATAAAACATTGCTGATGTGTAAAAACTGATTAAAAAGATCGATGATTAAATACTAGATAACATAAATGGTCTTATTATATATCACAGTGTAGCTAAAAATAATGATATCCCAGTAAAAAAGAAATGAAATACATATAAAAATTCATAAACTTAATATACTTACAAGGAGAGTGCACACCCTCCGGGAAACGGATTTCCTCGGGCATTGGAGAGTCGATTTCTGGTACCTGAAAATGAAGCCTAGTGTGTCTAATTCCATCTCATAGGTCCTTTTTCTTGAGATATGGGCAATTTAATCGCAAATATCTTAAATTACGCTAAAAAATGATGTCTCTTCTATTGACTTTCACATTGCAAGTATTTAAGATCCGACAATGAGGATGAAAAATCATAAAAGT
>JAPYZO010004020.1:75-21541 GCA_030522905.1 Torymus flavipes | reverse complement strand
AAAAAAAAAACAATAAACTCCCGCGCCCCCGCAGAGGTGCCAAGCAGGAGTCGTTCAAGAAGCGGCAGCAGATCGCCGCGATAGCCAAAGCCCGCCAGCAGCAGCAGCAGCAACGTCATCTCCAGCAACAGCATCCGAGGACGAGGACGCTGGCACTGCTGAGCAGGGCCTCGTCGACGCGGCTCGCCGCCGGCAGGCAGCTCGTCGTCAGCCTCGTGCGCAAATAGTACGAGGCGGCCTGCGCCGCCCGCGCCGCCTTCGGCCTCCTCTACCGCGCCTCCGGCGAAGTCTAATTTGCACGTAATAGGTGTGCGTTATGTTCTGCGTTGTATGTGCGGGTGGATATGTTACAAAGAGGGGATGTGAACGACGATGATGATTATATATAGATATTATGTACTCTTCCAGACGGCGTGGTGAAGGTTCGGGGGTTTATACTTTTTCTGGATTGTTGGAGTGCGATGTTCAAAGTGGATATATATTTATCTATAGATTATTTATTCATATTATTATTATTATTATGTATCTAGTTGTGTATATTCGAACTGACGTAAAATTGAGAGGTTTGTTAAAGTTATATTGTCGTATATGTATTAGGGTTTGTTTTGGATTCTTTGTATATATTCTTTTTTATTAAGTATACGCGGAGATTAGATTTTTTTCTTTTTTTACTTTTGTATATTTATTTTTACTCAATTGTGTAACGGGAATACTCGCGGAGGAAAAATTGATGATAATTGATCGCGTTTTGTAAATAATACAACATAATATTGGAAGAATTTGAAACGTGCATGATAATTAGTGTAAATATAATGTGTTGATTTTTATTATTATACTCGTATGATAGATAGTCTCATTCCATGTAGGATAAACGTTTTCTTAATCATTAATTGTCGTTGTTGTGATGGCAACTCAAGGCATTTTGTTTGGCCCGCGTATACGCGGTTTTCTTCTTGTGCATGTTTCAAATTACGATGATGAAATGTTTTTTAAAACAATAATAATTATAATAATGATAATCTTTGCCGAGCACAATATTCTTGAGCTATTGCAATTGTCAGTTTAGCAACCTTAATTTTTATACAAACTAAAAGATAAAAGAAAACCTACAATGCCATAATTTCGTGTATAAATATCGATTTTGAATTATACCAAAGCATTCATGAATTTACCGAGTCTTATAAGACCCATAATGCAATCGACCTTCACATCCTCTCGAGCGCGTGTGTGTGTGTCTAGCAGCAGCAATCAATTTTGAACGTCCGAGTTACCAATATAAAACCGTCCGCGACACAATTTTGGAAAATTACGTGTCGCGCAGACGAAATAATGATAAAAAGATAACGAAAAAATTGTTCTGCTTGCGAAAAATTTCTTTGTGAGACACTCCGCACATTATTATATACGCAATCGCGGAGTCTGCTATGTATACCGACTATAATAAATTTCTTCGTTTATCGTATACATCATATACGCATAAACACAAAAATGAGAAAGGTAATAGGGGCTCGTAAGCTGCAGTTCGACGAAACGAAAAAAAAAGATATGAAATGAAACACTCATACACGCATATTGTATCCGACAATTCAATTGTATATCTCACGTATATTTACTAATCACAAAAACGGTTGACTATCTCTATCTCCCCTCTTTCTCTCTTTCGATTTACTTGCTCCGAAACGCATGGGAAAAATTTATACTACAGCTGCGATATCCTCATTATATCAAAACCAAGTGGTAAACTCAATTATCGAATGTTATAAATAAATGAAAAAAAAGATGAGTCAAGAGAAAAAAAGGAAACAGAACGTACAGCTATATCGACGTATTATACCGATTCCTCCCCTCGCGCGCGAGCTTGCATGTTTTTCTATTTAACAAATGTGACGATCAAACGAAAAAAAAACTGACGATTATACGGATCTCAAGTATTACGATATCAAACGTACGTAACACGACATACACGCGTTAGATTATTTACAAAAGTTGAATGCCGATTTACGTATTGTAGCTTTTGCCCGACGATTTTGTTCTATAGTTATACATTCCATGTAAGAGTAGGATAAAATTTGCCAGTACTTAATCGTAAGAACTTGAGCTCTCTCGACTAGCTGTACTTAAAATATCGTGTTTTAAGTATGCCTGTCGTTTATAATTTCTAGAGAATTAAAATACTCAATAATTTGTACGACGTTGTATTAAAAAGACAACAACGTTTTTTGAATAGTGCATCGTTTGTATTGGCTTAAAGTCTGCAAATCGGCGCCCAGCTTTAGAACATTTTCCTTGACGATATATTATACGGGTTTTCACTGTTTTTTCCTCGATTTCGCTCACAAGTGCGCTTACACCATACGCTCAATATATATGTATATGCAACACGCGGTGTACAACCGATGATGGAAACTCAAGTGTCGGGGAGAGACTTATATTACGCGTAGAATGGAATTTCACGCCATTGCCGCTGATTTTCGTTAGTTGTCAGTTTATCGGAGACTCTAAATCTGTGTATGCATTATCTGCTCGCAATATACTTTTCTTCGACAGTACATGAATTTTTGTATACGACAATAGATTATGACTAACGATGTATAGATATTTTGCATACCCTTGATTTACTCGATGTCAATCTGAAATACTTTCGTTCTCCGTGAAATTACAACTAAATGAAAATGGCAATAATTGGAATTTCGCAAATTTTGTTATACTAATTCGAATTGAAAGCAGGCTATTTATACGCTGCTTACCATAGAGAACGGACAAAAAAGAAACAATATTAATACGCAATGTGGTAGAAAAAAAATTGCGAGACTCCGGTCCCCACTTAATCCCGTCCTTTTTTCATTCTTTCGCAGCGAGACAGACTATTACAATACTCGCCAGCGAGGCGTTGAGAAAGAAAAAAAAGCAACAAACCAATAATAATATTAATAATAATAATAATTATTATTATAATAATAATAACGAAAGGTTTAAAATAAAAGAAGAAAAAATGATAAAGACGAATGAACTTTTGTCTTCGCTAATTACGACGTGTGGTGTGCAACGTAAGAAAAAAAAAATATCGTAGGGTGCACGGTGTCGTGCACCACGTAGGAAAACATCCTTAGAGTAAGTCATAGACCAAAAAAATACATTAAAAAAAAACATTGAAGATAATGATGAAGGAGAAACTAACGCATTATCTACAAAATAGTTTAATCGTAATAATAATAATTATCAATATACAGGCTGTAAATAACTAAACAATAATAAAATACGCTGTAACAAATTCTTCACTCTCTCTCTCTCTTTCTCTCTCAGGCAAAAAACTTTGCTCTCGCTCGGTACTTATTAATAGGTCTACTTGATGCGGCATTTTTCCCTCTACTCCTTTCTTTCACACACATACACTCTTGCACGCGCACACTCAGATACATGCAGATGAGACTTACAAAAAAAAACTGATCGTACACCAAGGTCTGTCCGTCGTTCTTTTTCTCGCGCGCTCTCTTTCTCTAAATCGGTTAACTCTTATACAATGTGTAAATACGCGAGAGATCAAAAAGGGAGAAGGCACAGGGCAGTAAGTTATTCCTTTTTTTTTTCGTTTTTCATCCTTTCGTTTCTCATACACAAGGGGCTACAATTAATAATGATCCGTGTATAATTTTTTTCCCTTTTTCATTCTCTACGTTTTGCGTTCGCGTAAATTCATCTCTTTATTTGCCTCTTTCTCTTTTTTGTCTTCTTGCATCATGTAGTTCATATCACTCCATTCTCTCGCGTTCCCTATCTCTCATCGAGATAAAAGGAAGCTAAGCACCATTCCGCGGACGCGTGCGCCTCTTACAAGGGAGGAAAAAAAACGTGCTATAGTGTAGCAGCGTTTTTACCGAACATCGATAAAAAGAAAGTACGGTACAGTACATAGTATAAGTGTATAGACAAAGAAACTACGGCACAGAGTCGCTGATTCGCGCGAAGACTCGAAAAACTCTTGAATATCGTTGTACGTGCTGAGAAGAACGTAATTTGCAGCTTTATTATTGTAGATAAGATTTATAAAACCAACTTTTATCGTAATTATTTGATTCACCGTATAAAGTATTCATATAAAATAGTACAATAGTTGTTTGTTGGAAGACCCAAGATAAACGTTATTCAAATATATCGAACACAGTTTTTGTCGGTTTTGATTGACATCTAATAGTTTTGAAAAAAAAACAGATATTTTTGATTCTTTGTACTCAGGCACTTCAAACAATTCACTATTTAATTTACTTTCGTAAATGTACCACTTAAAGCTTTTACATGTAAAATTAAAGCTCGATCCCATGATTTCAAATACATTAAAAATTTAGAAAAATGCTTAGAAAATTTCAAACAATATAAAAAATGTATCACTTACAGTATGTACACAAGGTCGTACACGCTTTCGCAAACTCTCATTAAGGAAAAAAATGATGCTTTTCAGCGTGCATTAATTTTCATTTGGTCGCTCATTTTTCTTTTACATGTACAAGCATTCATCAAAGAGATAAAACAACTTGATTATTGAAAAATTTAGCTCGAAAATGCATTTTTGCACGTTAATTACAACGAAATTCTTATCTCATGTGTTTAATACAAAAACTCTTAATTTTATACGCAAACATTGTAAAACCTGATTTCATTGTAAAATACGACAATATCAACTCACAACATATCGTTCACATTCGCAATATATTTTATATCTCGATTGTTGGTCGTTCTTTGATATCTATGCCCTTTCAACTAACTCATTAACATTGGAAAAGCAAGACTCATTACGATTAAAATAACTTTGACAATATTAGTGCAAAATAAATCACATTACTGAATGGAAAAGTACACTTTTGTATTCTTATTCTAAGTATTATAAAAAGATTTTCACACTAGGCAATAAAATAAACCAACAGTTACTTTTTCCTTATCGACTTCTCAATAAAATTTCAAAACTAATTTTCTAAAATTGCATTTTGACAAATTTTTGACAATAGAACACATAATAAAATACTAATAACAAGCATCGCCGTCAACTAGCTTCCTGCTGGTTTATAATTTCAAAGTAGTACTTTTTCATTCAGCTATTTTATATCAACATCGGCGAGTGTCATGCATATTCTCTCCGGTTCCTTTTTGCATGAGAAATAGAAACTGTGCAACATTCGCCACAATATTTATTCCCAAAAGATTAATAAAAAATAATAATACTATTAAATCGCCAAGTTTCTACCTTAACATTACATTATAAACGCATAATATGCTTTGCGTGTTAATTGGCATTTTTGCATACGACGCGGAACGGAACGGGAAACGCGCGATAGGTATGTATAACACACTGGTTTAGACCTTTTTTTCGCGCCTTTTTTCCTTCTCGAAGTGAATCTTGCGAGGGGGATTGCTTTAAGTATGCAAAGCTACACCTCGATGGCTTTTTCGCTCTCCTTTTTTCGTCGTCGTTGTCGTCGCTCTTTTATCTGTCTTCCCTCGTGTTATCCTACCACGTGGAAGGGTTTTCTCATGAATTTGCGCAGTTCTCTATACGAAGAAGTGGTTGAAAAACAACAGGAGCATCGCTCCAATGATGTGCCACACACATACACGGTAAGATTCCTTTTTTTTCATTTTCTTATAAGGCGGAATTGTATAGGAAGACGCTTGGCAATTACTGCAAGCTCTATGTTTTTTTTCCTTTAAATTCGAAATCAACTTTGGGCTTAAATTACATTTAAGATGACAATTTTATAATTTTTAAAAAATTATTTTTATCACTGAGATTTAATTAAAGATTGAGAAAATAATTTCTTAATAATTTTAGATATCGACAAACCAATCTACCATGAAAAACATTAAACGACTAATATCTAAATAAAATATCTCTACTAAATCAAATCGATACAAATTTTTGAACTTATGTTAAATAAATATTTAAATACATCGAATGTTTAATTTTTCGAAGTATAAATTACTGTAAATATAAAAAAAAATTAAATTTAGATAATCATAGAATAAAAACATCGGTAAAAAAATGATTTTCTGGAATATGAAACTATGCCTTTTGAAAAAATATCTTAAACGTTTTATTAAACTCTATAAAACGATCAATATTTATAAAAATATATCATCCGCATTTAAGTGATCTGATTCTTAAAGTAATTTAAATTGCCCAAAACCTTTCTTAAGTCGCACTTAATAAAGAATAGTTTTACCCTATTTCTAATAAGAGCAGTCTGGTATGCATAAATGTAAGTCTGTCGAAAACATTTTACATTCAAACATCTTAATTAACACTTACATAATAAAGACGATGTCGTATCGCCAAAATTTTAACACTAAATAAATACTCGAAAAATTTTTCGCAAACAGGATTTTTTTTTTGTTAAATTTAGCTGCAAAAGTTGGTATATAAATTATTCTATTCACCATTCATATTCGAGTTTTTCACGCTTCGCCGAACACCGAAGATTATCGAATATGTTACTCTATATTTTCCATTCATCTCTCTTTTTTGTTTTTCTTCTCCCGCGTATATAAACACATATACGCATACATATACTTGCATACATATTCTGCCTCTCTGCATTTTTAGTTGATTCGTTAATATATAATTATTAATATTTCAGAATAGAACATGTCACAACAAATTTTTTTTAAAAGTCATTTTAAAAAATTTCAATTTTATCTTTAATATGTATTACGAAACTTTGAAATCGCTGAAAACAGTTCCGTAAATCACAGGATGGATAATAAATCGTTGTTGTTTAACATTATTTGCATTTCACATGATAAACATATAAACGGATCACCAAGTACAAGTGCTTTTAAAAATAGAAAGAAAAAAGTAATCGTACTAATAAAATAGTACAATACATTTAAAAAAAAAGATCGTAATTTTACATTTGATTCCTCCTTTTCTTCAGTTCATTTTATGACTCAATAATGTTTACAAATTACTATTTCAATTGTAGATCAAAATTTTCCATATTATATCTCAACAATTTATCATTGAATCGCGCAAATTATATCAAATTGATCTACATACCATCTCTTTCAACTACTTTTCACCTACTCAATTTTTTTTTCTTAAAAAGGAATTACTAAAATTATCCTATCTTATAGGACGTGCATTATAATTGATATAATTTTTACGTGACGAAAAATGCAGAATACCATTGTTTGATAGAAAAAAAATTCATTTCCATATAAATACGTAGAATAAATGATGATTTCAATTTGTACGTAAACTGCCTATTTTAACACGGGACTTACAATTATTTAAGGGTAGAGAAAAAATCGATTGTTCCGACGCACGTTAAATTACAAATGTGGCACATCATATATAAAGCATATAAAATATTAAGGCTGCGAGAACCAGAAAAATCTGCGTTAAACTTTCATACTTAAAAGAAAGGGTAGAAGAAGAAATAAGAAGATCGACAACAGTATGTGGCATCGGTTTTTTTTCGGCTGGTCGGTCGTTCACCGACCAGTGGCAAAAATCACTCTCTCCTGCAATTAGATGCGTTTCCTTGTTAAAAAAGCTTGCTTTTTTATAGTCACTTGCCCATGCTCGCGTTCGCGGGTAAAGTTGCCGATCTTTGCTGGACCGATAGGTACGGTCTAAGCGCTGACCTCGTGGACTCTCTGGAAAAAAGCAAAGACGATTCGTGCGCTGGTTAGAAGATTAGTGATATGAAGGAGCATAATTGCTGTTTTGAAGTAAAGAGAAGGGTGAAGAGAGGTAGAGTGAACTACCAAGATAACTTTTTTTTACAAATCAAATTTCATATTCTATTGTTCAAATATTTTAATACCGCTGTTTAAAATTATAAAATATTTATTTCAGTTTTTCTTAATTTTTATCAAGCTCTAACAACGATACATCATGCAAAAAATTTTTATAAATAATAAATCTAATAAAAATATCATACTGTAAGATAAAAGCTTTACATGCCTTAACCCATTTCTTCCCAAGCGGACATATTATAGTCGATTTGTTTTTTACCAAAAAAAATATAAAAATAATCAAAAATAAATACTGAAAGTCACTTTTTTCTATGTAAAATTTCTCTTTCCAAATCTGCAGTCAGAATCGGAAAATTTTCAATGGAAACTTTCAAAATCTCCGCTTGGGAAGGGTATGTTTAATTTATGTTTAATTTACAAAAATTTTAATTTAATTTATTTAACTACTTTCACACATTTGATAAACTTTCTAAAACTTTCTATTCTTTATTTTTTTTAATTTTTTTTTTTTAGTTTTTTCAAAGTATTTATAAATAATTATTAATTGTCCCATTTAGTAGAAATACTGATTTACGTAGTTCGGGAAAGTTTAACAAAAAAAACTTGATATTTTAATTGAATTATTTAAATGTTATTATTTAAAGTTTTATTACTTTTTTTTTGCAAAAACTAAAAAGTTGATGTTAGAAGTTTTTTTAAATAAGCAGGCGAGTAGAGATGCAAGATTTATGATTACTTCAAACAAACTTAAAAATTGTGTTATAACTAATACAAAAATAATCAATACGATTATTATGACTCTTCTACATGAATCCGTTTGAAGCAATGAATCTTTAGCAGTGCACAATAAGCGAAAAGAAAGATAAAAAGATAGATGGTGCAAAATCTTGCCGAGTAAGAAATGACATCTCGCAGCGGCGGCGAACAATAGTAAAATAGTTATATCGCTTTGTTTCTTTTATAGAATTTCTAACCTCTCTACACCCAATCATGCGAGGTCGCACGCAAAACAACAACAACACAGGCACAGAGAGAGAAATTTGCACTCTCGCTGGGCGTGCTGGGGGCCGTGTGGTTACGCTACCTGGGCGAGACGCGCTGGCCCGTGCCGTCGATGCCGTGCGAGTTGGCTTTGTAGCCACACTTTTGAATGCGGCGCGACAGCCTCGTCACCCAGTTCTTCTGGTCGTCGGGGCTGCATGCGAGCACGAGCAGCTCACGCGCGCTGTTCGGATCGTAGTGCAGCTTGCACGGGGCTATGGCGTCCTCCTTCTTGTCCAAATGCTCTTTATGTACCTTGATATGACACCCTGAAGAATAAAATTTTGATTTTATTATTTATAATTTTTTTAAATATTAAGTTTTTATTTAAAATTAAAAATAGCCCATTACTAAAAAAAAAAAAAAAAAAAAAATTGTCTCGACACGGATTGAGGTTCAACATGATAAGGCACATTGACCACACCTAGTGCAGAAATTAATCTCCTTCCATAGACGACCTTCGTTATAAGGTAAATACATAAACGCAGGTGCTTTGAGGAAGGTACAAAGGAAAAACGTAATAATATTTTTTAAAACGAAAGATGCATTTTTTACACGCGATGGGGATTCGAACCCCGGACCCGTAGACCGACAACAGACTTAAGAGCGAGTGCTCTACCGACTGCGCTACGCGGTCACTAGGGGAACTACTGCTCTTTTTTAACTGTGTTCCTTTCATTTTTGATGACGTACTAGTCTTGACTTCGAGATACCTTTATGTACATCTCTTTTTTAACAAATATTTATTGCAAAAATAATAACAATAAACTTACGTCGACATTCGAGAGCTGGAGGGGGCCTGAACATGTGCCAGAGTTGCTTTGAACAAATTTCACACGTTGTTGGCATGTGGTATGAGATGGAAATAAACTCGTGACCCTTGACAGGCTGTGTGCCGGGTTTGTCACTTAATTGTGACAATTCAGATCCAGGAAGGGGATTTCCCTCGTCGCCTGGTCTTCTTGCTTCGCCTTCTCCAGCATAAAGTAACTAAACGCGAAATAATTTATTCAGTGAAAAATTGAGTTAGCTATAAATACATCACTGATCCATATAGAATCACATTACGTACCTGAAAAATCCTAGGAATATCTTTGGCATCAGCTCGAATTACATCCCCTTGCGTAACAGATCTTACGTGAAAGACTTTGCTCAGGTCCAATATAAGGACCGGGTCAGCATTCATCTTGTCACTCTCGTTATTGTAAAAGATGATCTTCTTTGAAGAAACGACGACGTATTGCTTCTTCCAGCCGTGTCTCTTAATGTTCTGCTTGTTAGGTACACTCAACCATCCTTCTAGCCTCATGGCACCATGCTCCGAAAGAACGGAGTCTTCGCCGTCGTTCTCGATTGATGAGACGCTGGCTGTCTCGGAATTCATCGACGATATCTTCATCTGTAAAGTCTCTATTTCGGAATCTTTCGAATCCAGTTCCATTTGCAGCCTCAATTTTGCTGAATTTTCTTCCACAAGTTGGGCCTATAATAAAATTATGTGCGTGAAACAAAAGTTATAATTTGAAGATTAATTTCAAAACCAATGTACAGCTTGTATACATACCTGCAAATCCTGCAGATCTTTCTGCAATTTGCTTGCTAATTGACCATACTTTTCTCTTTCCATCGTGAGTTCTTGTTGCAGTCTCCTGCAATCCTTCTCCTTCTTCTTAAGGTCTGCAGAAGAGGCCTTGTTCTTGGTCTTTCCACTTGCCGACAAGTCTTTTCTGTTCAGAACCTCTGTAAGTTTGTTAATTGCTTGATGCTTCAACAGCTGCTCTGTCTTCAGTTTGGTACTCAGTCTTTCAATCTCTTCCGCATTGAATTGCGCCTTGCTTAGCTGTTCCTGCTTTTCTTTCAGCCGTTTTGCTAATTCATCCTTATCCTATACAGATACAAATTTACAATTAATAACTTGTAATAGCTCTAACGATATAAATAATTTTTTTACTGGTTTTCAACATACTTTAGTGCACTGGTCACAGGCCTTTTTCGCTTCAGCCTCACTCTCTTTCAGACGATTGATCAGCTGATCTTTGGAATTCAATTCCTGATGATGCTTAGACACACTGTCCTTATACTCAAGCTCCTTCATCGTTCGCTCCTTCTCGAGATCGGCGACAGTCTCCTCGGCTATCGAACGAGCCAGAGCCTCACTATCTCCCCGCGCCAAAGACAATTGCAATTGGTGAACGAGAGAGCTACGTTCTTCCTCCAATTCTTGCTGAAGACGTGTTTTTTCCTCAAGCTCCTCACGAAGTTCTTGAGTTTGGGTTTTGTAAAGCGTCTAAGCAACAAATTATAGATGATGAACAATTCAATTTAATATTGTGGATTTAAGGTGAAACCGAGCAAAAATATTTTTTAGAAACAGTAACATTAAAAGTTTTTTTAAACTGAACGGGTCACACTTTGATAGTTAACTGTTAATATTATTTTAAAATAAATAGGTAAACAAAATGGAAATTACAAGTTTTAAGTTTTTATTAATTCTTGAAATTTCAAAATAGCCTAATATTTGTTACGATATATAAAAAAAGGTATTGTTCATTTCATATTATTTTTTTAACTTAGTTTATCATATTTATCATATATTTTTTGTTATTGACAGGTCTATCAAACTTCACACAATTAAGATAATTTAATTTTTCTTTTAAATCTTGTATTTGCAAAAATTTCAACACACTTATAAATTGTTACTAATAATAAATTTCATTCATTTACATATACACTCGAATAGTTTATTTCTGGAAGCTCTTGTGTTTATTTTAAGAATGGCACCTGTTTTCTATTACAACTAAAAGACGGCTCACGTCTTCTCAAAATAAACATAACTTTTTCAAAAATAAATGATTCATGTGTTAGTTAATATTGTGAACAGAAGTGCATTTTTGCATATCGTCTAAAAAATTGATAGTTTTATTGTAGGATACGTAATCTTAGAAAAATTTTCCATTTAAAACTTTTTTTAAATATATAAATATTATTTTCATAAATTAATGTAAAAAAGTTTTATATAATTATTAAATTTATGGATAATAAAGTGATTAGTACATAGAATGAAAACTTGCATGTTATAAAAATTCGTATAACGTACAATAGGAATATGGCACATATATTTACTGATAGCTGTTTTATAGCATTTGAAACTGCTAATGCTGACTTACAAACTTATATACGACGCTGTTATCTTCGCCAAGTAGTGATTTGAAAATAGAGGACAGAAACCTATTTCAATATAATTTTTATAGGTATTTCAATTCTTTATTTTGTGAAACAAAAACTATATTAATTTGAATAATTGATTAAAATATTTTATTAAATTATTTTTTTAATTTAAAAATGACTTTTTCTTTACTATGAATTATAATAAAAATATAACATACTGAAAAATATGCTTCAGCTTCCAACTGTTCCTGTAGCTCCTTGGTCTGCAATTGGTCGACATTTCTCTGGGCCTTGAGGTGATGTAATTCCTCTTCGATCAAACGCTTAGCTTCCCTTAGCTGTGTGACTTCGCCGACCAATTGTTGCTCTCTCGCCCTTAATCTGCCTGCCTCAGACGACTGCTGAGCCAAATCCGTTTGTAATACCGTTCGCTTCTGCTGTTCTTGCTCTATCTGACCCTGGAGTGCTTTCACCTTTTCAGCTTCCTGCCTGTGCTCGCCCTCGAGTTTCTGTAGCCTCTGCTGAATCTGACGGTAGTCAACGGAGAGCATCGAAGTCTGTCGTTCCTTTTCTTGCGCCAACAACTCGGCACGCTGTCTTCCATTCTTTTCCTCATTCAACTTGGCTTGAAGGGCTGTTTATTTACAAAAAAAATACATTTGAAAATAATATTTCTATTACGTATCGTTACAGAGAATCAACAACATCTAATTTTATATATAATTTAAATAACAGCACCTGATAGCTGTATACCGCCAAACAACCTGTCCATTCGTCCTGAATGCGTGTAATAAATACAACAATTCTAAATTTCTAAATTTCATATACTATACTTTCGTAAATTACATAAAGATTTTCGTCTTACCTTTAACATCCTCCAAATTTGCCTCGTCTTTAGGTGACATCCTAGAGCGTTCAGTTTCCTGTCTTGCGACCACCTCCTGATTGTATCTCGTCTGCGCAGCCTTCAGTTCCAACGCCAAACTCGCGGCCTCCTTTTCCAGGGTGGATATCCGCTCGTTCAGTAGTCTGTTATCCACGGTCGCCTTCTCCTCGCGCTCGCGGCTGTGCTCCAGTTCATGATGCAGAGCCGTCAAGCGTGTTTCCAACTCGGCTGTTAGCGTAGAAGCTTGAGATCGAGAGCTTCTTTCCTTCGATAACTGACCCTGTTATTGCATATAAAAGATTTTATTATTTTAAGAATTTTATATGTTATTAGAGTAAAGTTAAAAATTAATGTTTACCTGTAAACTCGCGACTTCCTGTTGCAACGAGTCCCTCTGTGCCTGCAACTGAGCTCGCGCAATCTGCAGCTCGTTGGCCATCTGTTCAGCCGTTTGTCTAGCCACGGTCACCTCGGTCGCCTGCTTCCGTAATCTGGTCACAGTCTCGGTTTCACGCTCCAGCTTCGTCTGCATCTCTTTGATCTGTTTTTCTAGGCTCGTAATCTTTTCTGAGGTCTGCTGTGTCGTGCTCGCATCCCTCGCTCGCCTCGACTGCTCCTCCTCGAACTTTTTCTTCAGCTCGACGAGCATTTGCTCGGCTTTGCGACGAGTTTCAGCCTCATGTTCGACTCGTCGCTGCGCCTCCTTACAATTGTGTCGCAGGAGCGTCAGCTCCTTGTCGGCGCGAGCAGCCTCTTCTCGCAATTCCGATTCGTGTTGAGAGACGGTATCCAGCTGAGATACTAGAGCCTTCTGTTTGGATTCGAGTTGTTCGACCAATTTCCTCTCCTTATCAAGCAGACATTCCAATTGACCGATTTTCACGTCGTCGCTCGTACCGTTGTTCACATGGTTTTCTATGCCATCTACTGCTTCCCAACCAGATTTTTTTGACCAAACACCTTCAGTGTTAATATTTTAATAAATTTAATCTTAATGTAATATTAGTTGAAGATAAAATTTTTAACAGCTCTAAGCTTGTGCCAAATTAAACTTGGTTCAAATTTTGATTGTTTTGATAAAAAAAAGTTTTAGCTACTACACCAAGAAATTTATTCATTACGTAATTTTTAAAAATATACCTCAAAATTAAACCAATTACTTAAAATAACACTTCCTGCTTACCGTTAGCTATTATCTGATAATCACCAGAATATGTAAAACCAATGAATGGCAAATGATTGCCGGAAAACGCCTTGGGAACCGGAAAGCTCTCCTCCGGTCCGTCCTCTTTTTCCACGTCGTCGAAGTTGCTGGTATCATCATCTCCCGAAAGCTCAGGTACGACGGGTGGCACACATTCCCTTAAATTATCAAAGGTCCATTGATCGTTTTTGAAGAACGCGTGGCTCTTGATCTCATCGATTCCGTTTCTGCCTAGACGTTTGCTTCGATCCGTCAGGAAGCAACAGATGAGGCTTTTGGCTGCGTGCGAAATGTCGACTTCTTGCGGGAAATGCAGGGAATTGCGATGGTCCATGATTTTGGAATAGGTGCCGACGAGAGAGTCCGCGTAGAAGGGTGTATCACCCACGAGCATTTCGTAAAGGAAAACGCCGACGGACCACCAGTCGCATTCGCGCCCGTATACACCCTCGCCACCCTGGGACTGCAGAACTTCGGGTGAAATGTAGTCTGGCGTGCCTACAGCAGTGTCGGAACGTACGAGACCATCCTGAAAATTGCGGAAAAAGTTTTTGATTTAAAAATTTATTTTAAGGATGTAAGAGGTTGCATTGAAATATCCATCAATAAAACTTACAGTATCCATTCTCATGCATGTACCAAAATCTGCTAATTTTAAATGGCCGTATTTATCAAGCAACATATTGTCTGGTTTCACGTCACGATGAACAAATCCCATGTTATGTATTGCATCTAGTGCAAGTACCACTTCTGCACAGTAAAACTTTGCCCATTTTTCTGGCACATCATACTGTGACATTAAATTCACTAGATCTCCACCTGGCATATAGTCCATGACCATGTAAAGATATTTTTGATCTTGAAATGCAAAATGTAGTTGAACTATCCATTCTGAATTAGCATGAGCCATAATATCTCGTTCTTCCCAAAAAAATGCAGAATCTGACCGTTTTATCTATACAGAGTATGATAAAATTATATCATCACATACAACCAGAATTATCAATAAATGTATAATTTGTTGAAAAGTACAAACCATTTCAAATTTACTTAAAAGTTTCATAGCATAAACTTTTTGTGTGGATTTATGCCTTACTAACTGCACTTCACCAAAAGATCCTCTCCCAATGACTTTAATTAATGTAAAGTCATCTGGTCGCATTCGCATTTTACAAATATCTTGAGCAGCTGAATCATCTACAATTGGAATATTACAATTATGGTTAATGCTAACTACTGTCTTTAAATACACTTATGAATATTAACATATTCTTGAAAAATTTCTTTCTTATAAAATTTTCAATAATAAATCTTTAATTTTTGGTAAATTGAGGTATTTCTTTTATAAAAAAAAAAATTTCTAAATTCATACTTTTAATGTTTTTAAAATTTGTAATATATTCTAACATATTGCAAAAACATTAAAATTTTTGCACTTAAAATTGCATTGTAAATGTGATAACTATTATCTTTTTTTAACATTTAGTGCATAATTATTATTACCACAAGTATAATTTTAAAGTATTTTTGTTTTCAGCTTTTATAATAGTATACACACTTAAATTAAGTATTTAAAATTCTTACTAATAATGTTGCTTACCAGTAATTTTGTTAAACATGCAAAAATATTTCATAAAAAGTAGACAAAAAACTTACATCTGTTCATGTAAGCTTCAATGTTTTTCATTCGCTTAACACTAGGATGATCACAGTCCGCCACCAGTGCCTGCACAGTATCCAGTAGACAATCTATATTCGTAATGCTACGTGGATCTCTGATGCGCTCTTCCAGAGCCCTAAGGCGTCTGCGCCTATCTTCGTCTCTAATGATCTCCATTTTTGTAATTTATCAGCTAGACTGTTTTGATTGTGCCCTATATATGTAAATATGTATTAATTAATATAATATCCTAATAAACATGCAAAAATATTTAAAAATCACAATAATCTTTTGAATAAGTAAAAGTTTTTAATTTATGCATAAAGTATTATATACACAGCTCTTAGTCATAAACTCAACTTTCATTTTAATTAACATTTATACAAATAAAAATTTGCTTGCAAATATGTGATTTCAAAAATTAGAAAGTATAGCAATGTAAGAAATAGTTCATAATACTCTATTTGCATAGAACTGTGTAAGCTTGGCTTTGTACCAAATATTCTATGTTAAATTAACAGTTAACCTCATCCTAATAGTTTATACATTTTAGCATAATCATGTAAAAGAAAGATCTTTCAGTGGACCCCTCTGTTTAAAGCTTATATCATCACCTTCTGGTTATCTAAACATTAAAACACTTAAGTCTTTATCAAGGACCAAGATCTTTACGTCATTCAAGTATATCAAACAAGTGTTTAAATAAATAGACAGGTGACCAAGAAAATAGGATTGCATAATAGCTGTAAAAAATACAAGACAGAGATAAAAAAAAAAAGGGAAGAAAAAAGATCAGTGTTTACCAAAGGCAAACAAACGTCAGAGATCAGCAATAGCTCTCTTTCTTTTTCTGGAGCACAATTGTCAAATATAAAATCAGCTCATCTGAAGTGGATGTTCTTTCTGTGTGCACCAAGTGGAATACAAAGATCCCCTCCGTAGAGGCAAAACTTGAGTGCGTGCACATGTATATATATGTATATATATGATGCTATGAGCAAATTGTTAAAAATATTATGAATTCAATACACATATTGAACCACAAACACACAAATGTTTTATTTGTATTACCACAAGAAAAAAATACATTAAAATGACAGTGAATGCAACAGTGATCAGCCTGAAATCCAGATAAATATGTAAATTAAAGAATAAAGACTAAAAGAGCAGGACAGATAGCCAGAAAGTGAGAGAGCACAGTACACATCATACTCCTTTCTTTTCTTTATGAATCATTTAAACAGTTTACACTTTGGAGCATTAGCGTGTGCAGCACCAATCTGAGATTATTTATACTTGGCGAATTACTTTGTTAAGACTGATTAAGCAATGCCACCAGTGTTACACTGGTTGCCATTCGTTGCCTACTCCTCAACTATGCATCTTTGCACTCTCGCCAAAGATCTTCACCACCCCTGCTCCGCTTGAGCAGGTGTGCGAAGCACAACCCACTACCCTGGTAGTCTTGATCCTTCAATCTCTACCTCACACTCACACATACCCATATACTCACACATCTACCCAAATACAAGATACTTCAAAATACTTACATAAAAGCCCCGGCCAGGAGACGACGACGACCAGGCGACGACGTCGTTGTCGGGTCGCCTATCCTCCTCCTCTCTCTCCCCGCCTCCAGTTCCTCCTCCGCACTCTATACCTGAGCTGTTGAGCGCGCGCGCGCGGGCGCGCTCCTCTATTATGTGTGTATACACACTTCCCCCGTATATACACGGGCGTATGCAGGCACACTGTACTCGGCGGCTACGAGCGCGTCACAAAGGCGCCACGAGCATCCTCCTCGTCGGGTTCCTCCTCCTCCTCCTCCTCGTCGCGCGCACTAGCAAAAGTAGCGCGCCTCGGGCATCATCGGGCCACCACCACCATCATCATCATCATCGTCGTCATCTTTCCTCTCTCTCCTCGCTCTCTTTTTACGCGCCGCGCACGAGAGCGCGCGCACACACCAACGCACGTCGACTGATAGACAGAGAGAGTACAACACTCAGATGCCAGATCTTAGGTAGAGCGAGAGAGAGAGAGCGACGCCCGCATAAAATTGTCCAGGAAAGCAGCGGCGCGCACTAGGAGTTGTTTGTGTATATTGTATAAACGCACTGCACACACAGTCCTCTCAGCGACGGCGGCGGCGGCGCTACTCGGGCGGGATGCGTTGCTCGTGCATTGTGTGCATGTAGGCTCTATATATCGCATGCACGCTTGCGGGTCAACAGCCACTACTGCATCGGCATCGGCACGGACTAAGTAGCCACTCTCTCGGCGCGCTACACTACTCTCGAAGTACGTAGTCGCCGTCGCGTAAGCTCACAGCTGAGCCGTGCCTGCGCCATTTGGAAAATTCTCTCGTCTTCCTTCTCCTCCTTCTCTCTCTCGCTCCGTTCTCCCCCCTCGCTGGCACTCTCTCCGTCTCTTTTCTTTATTTCTTTATTCTGAAGTGCGCTCTCTTGCGCACCAATATACCTACCTCGAAGCCGCTGCCTGAGTAGTGATAGTGAGTGCGTGTGGCAACAACCGCCCGAGTCAACTGAGCTGAGCTTTACTTGCCGACGGCGAGTAAGTTTGGTTGCGGTATTTTACGTCAGAGAATTAGCGATATATATATAAAGGTATAATGTGTTTGTGGGATCGGGATGGATATACATATATAGATAGTGTAGCTATGTTGAGCTTGAGGTGGTTAACAGCCCCTGCACATTGCATGCCGTATCCCGTATGCGTTCATTACTCGTAGACTTCCCTGCTGATGGTTCACGTAGTAGGTTTTGAATTTTTGAGAGATAAGTCATTTTAAATTTTAACTTAAACTTGAAAGTTGCGTTAACAATTGTTGTTTACAAAATAAGTACTTATCTTGATCTTCTGTAAAAAGAATAATAATAATTGTGAAGAGTGTTAAATAATGATACCTAAAATTCTTATAATTTCTTTTGAATAAATCTGATAAATAAATAATTTTCTAGTCTTAAAGTATTTGATTTGGAAAATTCCTTTATTTGTACAGTAGCTATATATTTAACTTTTAAACAAGTATATAGATGATGATTTCGTGTGCTTATTTTCACCGTGGTATCGGTGGTTCGGAACCCACTTGAAACTGTAGGTCCAGTAGTTGGGGCGGTAGCGCCCTCCAACTATATCTATATAGGCTTCGCTAACAAACAAATCACTCCCTTGGAGTATAAACACACATGAATGGTGGGATATCGAAGTCTATAACATAGTACCCACAGCCAATAAAAGAACAAGAACAAGTATATAGATGAAATATTATTCATAAAGGAATGATTACGGCTTTACGGGTATAGCAAAAATGTCTCATACAAATGATATTATGTTTGCTTGTAAGTATGTAATATACACGTACTAAATTATAATGTGATATAAACGAAAAACAATGTCTTTTGATTCGCAATCATTGTTTATCAAAATTAAAGAACACGAAAATAAAGACATAAATTATAATTCACACATCTAAAACAATGCCGCGTGTGTCTCATATGCAAATATTTTCATGATGATTAACAATATCTGAATCCGCAAACAAATTTTATTCCGTCATATCGCATAAATGCACAATTACGTATGTGCTCAGCGAGTTGAACGTGATAACGGAAACCAGCGAACCGTTCACGTTTCGCCGAGTTTTTGGTGGCAGGTGGCCCGGCTATATCTATATATATATATTATATGCCTATACACCCGCTGACCACCTGGCAAAGGTGCTGTAGCGTCTGCCGCGGCGAGATATATATCCACCTATTATATATTATATACGACCTACCTACCGCTGGTCAGACACGCGACTATAAACGATGACGTAAGAAACGTAACGCGCGCACCTGCGCGTACTGACAATTGAAATTGGCCGTTTGACCGCACGCTTACGCACCCACACGTGACCCTTTATATTATCCGAAATCTGTCAAAATAAAAACTCCGCAGCATGAGACACTCATCTTTAGGGTAGGTATTTGTCGACCTTTTTGAACTATAGTGTGCTGGGATAGAGATATACTTTGAGGGACTGTCCGCAATAAGCGCTGCATTGCGTTCATCATGTATAGACTCTGGGTGTATTCCGAAATGCGGAAACTCGGGTACGGAGTTTCGGAACACCATGTTAAATTATGAAGCGTTTCAAAATTTGTAACCACGTTCACGAAAATAGACCAATCCTTAATATCTTTATAACCGCAAATAAGTATCTAATATTCATTAAATATATAAGGCTTGTTTCCATCCGTTTGAAAACCTCATACTGTCGGATACATAATTTTGAAGCACTTTCGAATAATATACATACAGATGAAGTGTCTCGTGCCTAAAACAGGGATTATCGACGCAGCTTTACTGACGAGCTCTGATCATCAGCGAGTATATGCAAGTAAAAGAGAAGTGACTGACCGACTGTTGGCCACAGATCTATTTGTTCTTCTTCTTCTTTTTCTTTATAGTGGCGTAGAGCTGGAGCTCGTGGTGCCATCGCCCGGTTTTCTATAAGGGAGGAAAGCAATTACCGACTTTTCTCTCGAGTTACATAATATAGCGGTAATTTTATGATTTTATTTTTAACAAGATAATTTCTTTTATGCAGAAGCTTTATACAAAATGAAATAAAAATTTTTAAGGATTCGAAAATGATCGTCATGTTAGATAAACAATATATAGAAAGCTTGATATTTTCATATATTTAAAGAAAATGTTCATTCACTGGGGCCTCTTCCACCACTGGTGAAGTCACCCTATTTGCTGTTTTTCTGTTTCACCTTATCAATGATGCAGTGCAGTATGCCCCAAGCGTTATCCACGTTGACAATATCTTCCTATGGAAGGGGGAATATCCGCTTGGTACAATGTTGCATTTATACTTGAATGGAATTAGTCCTGGGGTCATCAGATACCAAAAATCGTGTTTTAATGCGTTTTTCAGTCAATTTAATGAAATCTGAAAAATATATAGTTTTGGGGACCTAAGACCCAAAATATTATTCCTCCATTACTGGCACTAAATATTCTCCTATAAAAATGTAAAATCCTCCTGATAAAGGAGGATTTGCCTCTTAAAACAGGAAACCACGATTCCTATTATAGCAAGATGACGATTTTTTCGCGCAGGAGGAACCTTTTTTTGTCGTATGAAGATTTTTTCAGGAGGAATTGTGTTTGAGACCGGAGGATCGTTTTTCTGGGTGTAACAATTTAGTTTTTACATTATTTATTTATTTGTTAATAATTATATATTATATGTACGGGAGGAATTCCTCTTATCGTGATGTAACATTGTATCAAGCGGCTATTTCTTCTTCCATAGGAAGATATTCTCTTCGCCCTATTTCTAACTAAAAATCCTCCTCCGACAGGCAGATTCTCGTTGGAACAGAAAGATCCTTTTCTGAGTGTAGAGAGCTTTCATACTTAGGCATTGTTGCGCAGCTCGTTGACAAGGACAGCATCGCGCTGAGTGCCGAACTTTTGACGCCACTCGACACCGTTGGACAGCTTTGAATCCCACTCGTTGAGGGCCTTGATGGTAAGAAACTGCGTCTCGTTGTTATAGGGCTCCGCATGACGGCGTCGTGGTCACAACGGACTATCAGAGTTATGCCTTTGTCCAGGCTCCACGGTAGCGATAGGCGACGCTATAGCAACCTCACTCTCCCCCTCGTCGGAGATCAAAGGTTTCGGCTCGTCGAACTCGTATAGCGCGGCTCGCTATAGACTTCAGCACCTGCTGCGA
>JAPYZO010004019.1:0-11764 GCA_030522905.1 Torymus flavipes | reverse complement strand
TCCCAGGAATAATTACTACCCGTGCAGCAATTGTCTGACAAAGTTTTTGGGATTTAGTGTACTGCGCTGGTTTTAGAGTTCTTGTTTCTTATTCTGCAGTTGTTCTAAATAGCATTTTTTTATTATACTTATTCTATCAAATATGAGAATTTATGATTAAAGTACAATATGAGGAAGTGGTTAGGTCCGTATAAAACATTCTAAACCAAAATATTTATAATAAGTGAAATGTTGGCCAGTATTGGTTTTTAAAATGACAATTATGCCACCTCTAATCTGCGGTTCGTTTTTCCTATTTCTAAACTATCATAGAATTTTAAATATATCTATAATGAGTCAATATCCTATAATATGCACAAATTATTAAATAAGTTACTTCTAAACAAATATTAAAAAAAAACAATTCAAGAATAATTTAAAATTATAAAAATATTTTTAATTATTATTTATTCTCTTGGAAAACGAAAAATGAAAATGATTTTGGATCAACTATGAAATATTGATCCATGCTTTTTCTTATTATGAAAATTATTCAAGGTTTTTTAAAGAGTGCAACCGGTGGTTACAACCTAACGTGTACGGTTGCATATATTAAGGGATGGGGAGGGGAGGGGGGTTACTTAAAATATAACTGTTTTTCGGATAAAGATAAATACTTATTATTTTAAGTTTAAATATTTAATAATTCGAAACTATGTAGGGTTTATTTGGACCAATCAACTAAGACCTTTAACGAAAAGCTAACGTCACCGTCGACCAATCAGAGCTCCTTTTAGACGGACTTAACCAATCGCAAAGGTTTTATTCCGGCTTATCTCGGACGGAGGAAAGCTAGTTTCGCGCGAAAAAAAGCCAAATATGTGCCCATATTTAGGTATGTTGCGTTTGAAAAAATTTTTTCAACCGTTGCAATGTTGCATTCTATTGAGCCAATAGGTGCGTTCGATTGTTGTGCTTTCGAAGGTACCCATTGCTCAGTAGAACGAAACATTACCATACCCATACCTACATCTAAAACCGTTTCTAAAACCAATTTGGAACAATACTTACTAATAATGGCTTTTTCCCGCGTCTTTTCTTCGTCCGAGTTAAGAAGTTTAGTTATTATGGCTTTTCTTCATATGCACCGCGCGAAGATATATATTTATATACAAAATGCGTCAAAATAAAAACTCCGCAACATGACGCGCTAATCTTTAAATACCCTATCGTACCTATCACCATTCACCCGTACGCGTAAACAAACGATATGAAAGCGGGCGGCGCACATTACGAACGCGCGTGAGACTTGTGCGCACCGTCCGATTATCCATTCACGAGATGCTGCAGCAGCAACAGCAACGGCGTGCACTGTGCAGCACGCACTCGGAATTCGGTCAAAGTTGTAGGAAAGCGCATAAGTACACAGTTACACACAGTGAGTGTGCGTGTGTATATATAGGAACGGCAGGTGTGTGCATACATGAGTACGCGTAAGCGGTGAGCGTATCAACGTATAAACACACAGATGCGGCGGTGTGTTGTGGTGCTGTGCCGATGACGACGACGAGGAGGAGGAAGAACGACGAGTGACGCGGAGGCAGCGGTGGTGGCTGTCCTCCAGGAGACGAGATTGTATCTAAGCGAGAGGAGGGCGAGGCGGGCGAAAGAAGTTTCAGCGAGAGAGGAGAGGTATATAGTGCGCTGCGATAGAGATGGACTTTGAGAGCCCGGACGTGGAGAAGGAGTTTCCTGGACTTTACGCATCGGACGCCGCGAAGAAAAGCGAGAGCGACTGTGAGTTTCGTTGATACCTATCATCCTGCTATACACGCGGCAGACTAATAAGTATAAAGCAGCATTAAATATCGTCCTTTGTTTGTAGCTCACTAATTGAATTTGCGACGATTAGTTTCATTAGGTTAGGTTTCGAAAAAGCGAACGGTTTCTCTGCTCACTCGCTTGCGGTCCGTCTCGCTCGCGCGGACACGTACTTTCGAATGTATAATTTGTAGGCGATGCATGGTAAATTTTTTTCAAAATTACTACTCCTATATACCGCTTCTTCGTTATTCTCCGTTGTTTTTTTTTTCTCGCTTTTGTTACTCGCTTCCTATTTAATTTTTTACGTTGCGCAATAACACTCGACGATTATGTTTACACACTCACGCTGGCTTCTACCGACTAATTGCTCCAAAATGAGCTGCACCGTGTATCGTATTTCTTTATATGTATGTGTGTGTGTGTTGGAGCTATGCTAATTGAAGTGGGAGAGACAGAAGAGGAGAGGGGCCTTGATTAATGGTCGTGTTTTGCAGTTAGTGACGACGGTGCGCACGATAAGCATTCGAAAAAGGAGCTATTAGGTGGCGGCAAGCGCAAGGATAAAAAAGACAAGAAAGACAGAGGCTACGCAACGCTAGAAGGAGAGAGCTCAGCCGATGAGGAGGAGACCAAGTGAGTTGGCAGTTTCTTCTTCTGCATGAATTTTCCAGCGGAATACTTTATTCTGAGTGTGCAGTGTGATTTAATAACTCCTGATATCATGTTTAGGAGTCCTTCCAAGTCCAAGTCTAAGACGAAAGCATTCAAGTTCCCCTCAAAGAGCAGAGAAAAGCGAGAAAAGTCCAGGGAGAAAGATGTTAAGGAAAAGGATTCTGATAAAGAGAAAAAGAAAAAAGAGAAGGATGTTGACAAAGAGGTAGACAAAGAGAAGAGGAAAGAGAAGGATAAAGTTAAACAAAAGCATAAGGATAGGAAAAAAGGCAAGCATGGTGATGATGTGGACATTGGTGGTGAGAATAATTTTGATTCTTATATTGTAAACTTTTACAAATTATTCTTTGTTTTATTTTTTATTACATCATTACTCATTAATACTTTATTTTTATCCAGAGGAAGAGCCAATTTTTGGTGTCACTCTTCACTTGGCTGTGGAACGGAGTCGTTGTCACGATGGAGTGGAATTGCCACTAGTAGTTAGAGATTGCATTGATTACTTAGAAGAACATGGAATGTCAGTGGAGGGATTGTACAAAGTTCCAGGAAACAAGTCTAAAGTGCAACATTTGAAAAAATTATATAACCAACGAGAAACTGTAAATATGTCAGAATTTGAGCCGACAGTGGCTACCAGTTTGTTACTACTTTTTATTAAGTAAGTATCTTTTGCAACAATGTTTACCATTAGATTTTATGAGAATCGAAAAAGAATTTTATTTCAAACAATAGAGATTTTAAATTATTGAATAGATTTCTAAGTAATTATGTTATATTTTATGACTTCTATTTATATTTAATTGAAAAAGAATTTTATTTCAAAGACAAAGGTTTTAAATTACTGAATAGATTTATACGTAAATAAGTTTAACTCTTTCAAGGTGGGATGATTCATGAATAATTACTTTCTTTTATTTTTATGCTTTTTAAAAGATGCTTCCCAAAAAAAATATTCCTACGGTTGACTGTATTTCTTAAAATCTTAAAAAATAGATGTCACATTCAAAATTTTATTTTAAATTCAAATTTTAATTTGAAGTTTGACATATTATAAACACTGTCTTATGTATTAGTCGTCCTGAAAGTGTTAATATTCGTTGATTTAGGAGATGAAAAACTGATCTTTCAATGTAAATGCTTGAATAAATAATATTACTTTTCAGTCATATTAGAAAAATACTGTAAAATATTAATATTTTTATAATACTTATTTTAGGGAACTGTCGGAACCAGTCTTAGAAAGTAGTGAATTAATATCAAGATTCGAGCAGGCAGCTTCAACGAAAGATCTTGCTCAACGAGAATCTCAACTTGCTGAATTAGCCAGCCAACAATTAGCAGAATGTAATAGGGTACTTTTAGCCTGGATTATATTGCATTTGGATCATGTCACTGCTTGTGTAAGTAGCATTTCACTTTTAATAATTTATAGAAAATTCTGAAATGTTTATTGAAAACTTTATTTTGAATACATATATTTAAAATATAATAAGTAATTTTATACCTCAGTGTAATTCAATTTCTCCTTTATATATAACATGTTACTGCATATTGTTTCATTGTTGATAGCAGTATCACATTAACTGGAACCACAAGCAAATTAGTACATAAAAAACTTTTTATCATAAATAGATTGTGTGTACTGCAAAATTAAATACTTGCAATGTTGCAGAACGTTGGAACAAATATTCAGAACAAATATTATAAAACTAACTTGAAATAAAACTGATTATTGAAATTATTTCCATTTCACAGGAGAAAACAACTAAAATGAATGCGCAAACCATAGCAATGACACTGAGTCCTGCTCTTCAGATGAGTCATAGGCTTCTTGTAGCCCTTCTTTTCCATTGTAAAGCGTTATTCCCCGAGGTTAGACTGACAAAATATGTGCCCCCACTTCCTACCGGTAGCACTCGACTGCCCGAGACAGCTCAGGGTATTGCAGCCGAACTGTCGAAGCAAGAGTCTCTCCTGTCACAGATCCACATGCTCATGAACGCGGGATATGTGAATAAGTCGCGTGAGGAGCAGTTGTGGGAAGTGCAGCGGATGATAACGCAATTAAAGGTATATTAAAAATACTACAGAATGAATTTTTAATCTTATTATGCATTATTTTACTTATTTCTGAATTTTTGTGTAGAGAAAGTATAAATTAGTACAAAAGCTCGAGGGCTCAACGCAAAAGAGTTTGGATGAGGAAGTAGTTGCCAAACCAACTGAAGAAAGTCAACCGCAGTTGCCAGACAGTAGTCAAACGAATAAAGTAGTAGTAGCAGTAGCAGCCAATGACGAAAATAGCGATCGCCTGAAAGTTTCGGAAGCCTCGACAGATGCAGCTCGACGATCGTCCGCCGAAACCAATAGTAGTCATCCTGCGCCTAGCCTGACTGAAAAAGATACGATAGATAAGTCTGCGAAACTCTCAATAGACACCACTGATAGTAAGACTGAATCAGTACACGTAGCAGCTGAGAAGCCAGAAGAAAAAGGTAGCTTTTTACTGTATTATTTAGAAATAAAATTACAGTGATAGTAAGATAACTTTTACAACAACGAAAAATTCTATTTTCAGCAGTGATAGCAGAGACGGAGAAAAAGGAAGAGCCAGTGGAGGAAAATGAGATTGATAGGTTGCGCGAGAGTCTAATATACGAGGAGCTGCTGAACATGCAGGCTTCGCTGAGAACGCGCATTTCGCAGGAGCGACACGAGATTGAAAGACTGATGGAATTGTTGGCGGAGCGCGCTGGCGTTGCGAAGCCGAAGCCACCGCCGGTCGTCGAGAGGACTCACAGTCCCAGCGAGGCGGAGAGGACGGCCATGATTCAGCTAGTCAACGAGAATCAATTGTTGGAGGTGATTATTTCTACTTTGCATTTTACTTTTTAGTTAGGTTTCGAATTGTTTGTCTAACGAAATATATTATGATTTTTTTCCTTTTAGAAAAAGATGACAACTCTTATCCGCAGTATTGTCGAAGAGAAAGACACGTGCGTCGAGCTAAGAGTGCAGCTAGCTCTGCACCAGCAGCTAATGGCTCAGAACAGAAATTTCGTTAAGCAAATTTAACTTGCAAGACTCTATTCCCTCTTTTATGTCATTAATATGTGTTTTCTTTTTTATTACTCATTGTTATTTTTGCGTAAGTACCATTCAAGTATTCCTTGAAATAATCACGAATATCACATACACACATTTATATTTTTCAATTTTAAAGAAAGTATATAGGTAGTATGAAAGTAATACACCAATTAATTTCATACTGAGAATAACTGATCACACAGTATCTATATAGTTTGTTATTAAATAAACTTCTAGCAAGACGTTCGTCAAGTGTTTTTTGCTTGAATCAAAATGAAATAAAATTGTTTATATTGAAAGTGCAAAGTTAAAACATCTCGTTACTATTTTCTTGAACCACTCTCCTTCTCCAACTAACTTTTTTATGTCCTCTTTTGAACAATTGCTAACATCTTTTTATCGCTTTCTTAAAACAAATTTGCAGTAAAGAAAAATAATAGCCGTCATTAGTATTCATCGCTAATTTTTATTGTTGGCTTAGCCATTAACACTGTCTGCAATATATTTGTCTTTATTTTACAGCTTCTTCTCGCTATAATTTTACGAATCCTAACTATCTCTTCAACCTTTCTGCTATTTTTTCGCTTTATCATTACCATTTAATTTATTACACATCACCTCGTGTAAAATCATAAATTAAAGCTAATAAGTATACCATTAAAAGAACGATACCTGCAATAAAACGTAATCCAATAAACGTCCTGTTCAGCTCTCCGCGTTTTATCATTATTAATACCTGTCAAACTTACACGGCAAAGCAACAAAAAAATCCATCCCTACATGCAACCTCGCTCTCAATTGTCCCTCAGAACGTCTCTCTTATCCGCGGGCCATACACACCTTCGACTTTTCCCGGTACACGTTTATACTTACACCGCGTCGCGTTTGTCGCCCTACAAAGATATGTGGGTCGCCAAACTTCTTTCGGCTCCCTTCTCCATAATGTGCTTGCGACCGGTTCTCTCTTTCTTTCTCGCATATACTTATACCTATACACGTTTGAATTTTCTCGCGCGGGCACGCGAGCAATGAAGGTCGCGCACGATCGGGAATTATGCAAGCAAGGGAATCGATGATTCGGCATTCCGATGATCTTGCGTGCTTGCGCGCACGCATCTTTCGTCACGAGAGCAAGAGAGAGACAGAGAGGTATGTGACGGTTGGTTTGTTTTGGAGCTGGAGGAAAAAGCGGTGACGATAGGTGCATTGCGGAAAGGACGACTGGTAATGTGGGTCAAGTTTAGGCAGTTTGGAGATTGATTAGAGAGATTGATTCTAACGTTTGGAATGTACCCTCGACGTAGGGAAGAGATTTTGCAGAGTAGTCTTTTCTCCTCATCCGATAAATTCACGTGAATTCGCATCAATTATTATAATTTCCGAAATTTTAATATTCATTAGCAGAAACCTTTTTTCTCACTTTACGTCTAATAATTTCTATTGTGTTCATACTTATCTAATCCCCGAAAATTCCCAAAAGATTTTTCTCAGCTCATTTTTTTTCTTTAGTCGCTGCCGTAAGTGTAAAATACGACGCAATAGCCCTAATAGGAAAGACGACGCTGGAAATCCGCTCTGAGATGTTGGAAACGATTTCGCAACGATTAGGAAGCTCGTTTTCCGATGATTGAAACTCCAGAAATTCGTATTCACGTAAGCCGCGTAGAAAGCGTTTGACCATTTTTGGATACTTACCCGGTGTCGATCGACTGTTTCGCTAAGCAAATGTAGCTGTCTGTTTAGCAATTACAATGATTGGATGTTTTGATTATTTTAGATAGTACTTTAAAAATATTTTAATTATTTTATTACTGTTTGAAGGATGAATCATATTTTTTAAATGATTTATTGAGCAATTTTTAAAAAAATAATAAAATCATTTATTTTTTAGTGGTATATATATACAGTAATTAAAACAAAATACTTACGGCGTAATAATATGACGGATTAAAAATTAGGTGATCAAAATCTGATTTTGAAAAGGAAAACCAGATAAATCTATCACTTTTAGTGGTTCACGAGTGATAAAAAGGCTTGCAATGAGGTAATATTTTGATCCGATTGAATTATGCGTAGAAAGCTGACATTGGATATACGTGACTGAATACATTATAAGGGAAAAATTCTTGTGTTCATATTACATAAGTTTAAAATTGGGCCGAAAAGAAAAGTTTACCGTAAACATGTGTTACGTTATATGAATGAAAATGAACGATAGATCTTAATTTTTTATTTATATAATAATATATATAATCTCTTTTTGTGCTTATCACAAATATCAAAATAGTTTAAACTACTATATTAATCAATATAACTCAATCTTATAGTAGATTTAAAAGTAATAGTAATGCGCATGCTAGTAGTCACGTCTCATTATTTATATATTCATGTTACAAAATGTTTCGTATCACTTCGAGAAGTTTTCCTAAAAAAGATGAAAATTTTCCAAAAGTTTTACTATAACTAGATTTGATTTTATTATTCTAGTTTCAATTTTACCTTACAAAATTGTTAGTTACTTCGCCAACTATTTACACCGATAAACATTATAAATTAAAAGAAACCATTCCTAATATATCTTCAATAATACAAATAAAATTATTTTAATCCAATTTAATGACTATTAGACAAAGCAAATTAATAAAGCTTACATTTCTTCCCACCAATGGACATGCACAATTCACTCTGCATAAAAATCAAATTGAAATTTCATCATTCCAGTAAACCCATCCCACCATAATTATAACGTACTCATCCTCTCCCCACCCAAATAACAACCCGCTCAACAAGTCGGCTTACACCCCAACCAAACCCATTACCACCTCCAACACCAGCAAACTTTTCTGTACGTGCTCGCATATACCTATAGGCAGAGCCGGCCGTCCTTGTCACTGATATAGAAACGCACGTACGGCGGGGGGACGGGGGCTGCGCGCTGCAGTTCTCGGGCGCGCTTTTCGATCGGCACGGTCAATCGTTCAGCCGTCACCGCGTGCAACGATTCGTCTCGGCGCGAGAACGATTATCCGAGAGGAAGGTTTTGCGCAGAGTGTATATATATATCTATTGTGATAAGTGATGGTTTTTGTGGCGACGAGTATGCATGTGTATGGTTCTGTGGTGGTTAATAGTTGACGGTAAGTGGTTTTGAGGTTGATTTTAAATTTAGAAAAAATTTTTAATTTTCGAATGGTTTGAGGTGGTTTTATGATTATTATAGGTTTAAAATATAATTTTCTTTTTTCAATTTAATAAATTGTTTATATACCTATTGCATGGTGTGAAATGAGATAGTATAACCGACAAGTATTTCAAGTAACGACTACAAATTTTTTAATAAAATTTCGGTACTTATAAAATAGATATCAACAATAGGAAAAATGATTCAACTAATCATTGGTACCTTTTTTATTTCTGCTCCGATTTTAATTTGGAAAGGCTCATTTTAATCTTTCTGAAATTTCATTACGATGTACCACGGGACGCATTAAAAAATTTTTACATCCAAGAAAGTGACAGGCAACTGTTTGTCAAGTTTGGTACGAATTTCTAATAAATTTGATCAATTCAGTGGCCTATAACTTTCCAGGTTTTAAAATCGTAATAAAATTTCGGTAAAATTAAAATGAGCCTTTCCAAATTAAAATCGGACCAAAAATAAAAAAGATACCAATGATTTGTCGAATCATTTTTTCAATTGTTGATATGTATTTTAAAAGTACTAAAATTTTGTTAAAAAATTTTTTTGTCATCACTTGAAATTGTCGTTTATTATACTATATCATTTCTCATCATGCAATATATGAACAATTCTTAAAAAAAAAATTATAATATCTATAATAAGCATAGAACCACCTTAAAGATTACATTATAATACAGATTGTTATGTTTTTAAAATGTTTGTTAATCAAATGCACACTTTCAAATGAAAAGATTAAATTTAATACGAGAGTTTAATACCAAAAGATTTCTCACTCTTTAAGCAGACTTATCTTTTTTTTTTATTTATTTACCATAAAAGTACGATTCATCAGCATATTTCAGTTATTCAGTTATTTATTACATATCTGACTATTGTATGATACCTATATGCAGCACAATAGGATACTGTTCCGTAGACACTGGGAATGTAACAAAAATGATTAATCAAAATTTGAATCGCAGTAATGTTTTTTTTTATAACTTATTAACCCCGTTGACTCTGAAGAGGATGAATACCATCCCGATCTGGCGATGGCCGTGACAATTTTTTCTCGCGACTTTCAAGGCCTCCGCATTAAAGAGATCGTGATTCTGGTACTTTGGAAAAAGTAATTGGCGAAAAGTACAAGGCGTTTATAACTTTCGTTTAAATCTGTGCCAATTATATGTACTACATGTACCCAAGGCATATTCTCCGTGATGAAAAAGCGATTTCTTAATTACAAGCAAATTGATGACTCAACAAATATATATCATTGTTACACTTACATCCTTTTTCTATAATCAAACATTCTCGTTGTTGCGAAACCAAAGTATTAAACCATCATCCTTTAACGGATCATATCACATATAACTATTATTACACTTATACTCATCACTGCACTCACTTTTTCCCTCAGCTAAAATTTCTATGCCCAGGCAACGTAAGAAGCGCAAAAAACCGAGCTGACAATGTCGCCCTTTTACCTCATCATCTTCCTCATCCTTTTCCTGATATCTACCGCGCGATGCGCCGACGACGTGAACGCCGGGGCGTACGACTTCGTGATCGTCGGCGCGGGTTCGGGCGGCTCGGTTCTGGCCAACAGACTGACCGAGGTGCCCGAGTGGAAGGTGTTGCTGCTGGAGGCCGGGAAGGAGGAGATTTTCCTCACGGATATACCGCTGCTTGCGCCCATCATGCAGATCACCGATTACAATTGGGGCTACAAGACTGAACCAAAGAGCGGACCAGTAAGTGACTTTTTTTCTAAATACTCTCTTAAATGTAAATTAGTTGAAAAGAAGTCACTACTTCATGTAGTGAAAATTGCTTCAACAACGAAACAGTGGATACACACTAATAAAATAGTATGTATAATATCCACTATTTCGGTATAGCCTTTTCCACTAATTTAACTTTAAGAGACTAAGGTGTGCGTTTTCACACGTATAAGTAAAGTTTATGTTTAGATAATTGAAGACATTGTCATTAGAATAATGAAGGAATGTAATTGAATTGTTAAGTGATCGTAAAGAATTTAGTTTTTTAAAAGCACATAACTAATAAGGACAACAATTGAATTCCATTTGAATACCATCCGCAATTGTAATGCAGCAATTACGAATACATTTCAATCATCAACAAACTTAAATGCAGAACGAAAATCGAAAATTTGATCAAACTTATAGACAGATGTACACATGTCCACTGTCATCAGCGGGGGGGCTGGCCTATACGCGTCTCGAATATTCATTTCTAAAAATCTGCTTACAGCGCGCGAACGGATATCCTCTCCTTTATATACTCCCCATAAGAAAAACTCCATCGCATTATACAATACGTCAATGGCACCATAATTATATGCACTATATATATGCACACGTGCTATGCCATGCGTCAACCGCTGAATTAAGTCGGGATCAAATCGTTCTTAAAAATCTAACGCACGTGTATATATGCACACACACGCTTTCTATAAATAAAAGCATTATAAGACGCGCGCGCGTGCGGAGATGCACATTAGCATCGCGAGAGCCAACAGAGCGAAAATGGCATTTAGTCCGACTGCTGATTCGCATGCGCGTGTAGTCTCTTAGCTAGATTCGCGTATATATGAGCGAGGCGTTTCGCGACTTGACTTTGGAATAAGCGAAATGATATAAGTGCGTGAGCGGTTGTGAGAATAATATGCATCTCTCGCGAGGAAAATCTCGGATGCAGGCGGTGCAATTGTGTGCGTTTGAATTCGTGTCGTGCAAATACTTATAAATGTTATTTATACGAGGTCTGGTTTGATTTTTAATTGTGCAGTTCTTTTGTAATATGTTTTTAAATGTTATAATTGTTAATTGCCAAGAGAGTCGAAAGAAATAAGTAGTTTACATAAAAATTGTAAGCGTTGTACATTGCCAAAAAGCATTTGAAAATTTGCAAACTATAAATTTTTGTTTTCTAAAAAATGTTAGATATATCACTAATAAAAATTTTCTGAAATTTAATATAAAGTTTAATGTA
>JAPYZO010004018.1:0-12167 GCA_030522905.1 Torymus flavipes | reverse complement strand
CAAAAAACTATAGAAGAGGGCTTTATTAAGAAACAGAGCGAAACATATCACTTTGCGCACTATGTAAACAAAGCTATATATCGAATACTTCAGTAAAACTCAAGCTTCATTACAAAAGACAATATTTCATCCTCGAAAAAACTTAGCGCGACCCCGAAGCCAATGTCCGCAGAAAATGCTCCGTGCATTTCACGATTCTCCAACAGTCCGACATCCGCGCCATTTATTATCAAAAACTTTACACGCGCTTGTGTCCGAAAAAAGCCTCGCGGCCCTATGCCCATTATTATGCGGCCACGAGCTCATCCGCGAAATCATTTTTCATTCACAACTTCGACCATCAATCTCTTCGACGCGGGAAAATACTAGTTTTGTATCCACGCGCCCGTATACATAAACAAGAGTGCGGCTGAAAATTAAATTCCCTAGTCATTTATAATACACATCTTTCTTGCCGCCTCTACCAGCTCCTTATATCGAAACTTATCATTAAAAGGAGGCGAGCAAAGGGGCGAAGGCGACTTTCAAAGACGCTCCTAATAAAACAACGAAGACTGGGACGGTGGTGAACCAAAAACGCGGTGACCCGCGTAATTTCGTTACGAAAATATGGATTATCCGAGGTGAAAAGAAAATCTGTTTACGGGCGGTGAACCGTGATCACCGCAAGAGAGAGATAGATAGAAAACGCGATGAGCTTCCATTAAGGTGTGCAGCACAGTTACCCAAGAGAGAGGGAGGCAGAAGCGTGTCATTCATCCGCGCGAGGCGTTTTGAGGCGCGTCTTTATGGACTTCTCTTCGTCTTTTTATGCGGCAGTTAAAAGAAGTTAGGGTGGCTGTAAAGAAGATGTCGCAGGATATTTAGAGGTGTTTATGGTTAAAATTTATATTTTCTTTACTAAAAGGTTCGGATTTTTCTAATGCTAATCACAAATACCATTAATGCATTAAATTATTGCTGTATAATATGTCAATTTTATAAGTTATTCACAAGATAATATTAATCGACAAAGTTTTTGTTAAGATAATAATAGTATATTCTATATTAGTTACTGAAATATATATATCGATGTATTATATTATCCATTAGTTTTTTACAAAAGGTTTTCTTTTAGCGACTTTTATTTGAAACATGATATTCTTATAACATCGTTGTTGTAGTGTAGTGGATGCTTTAATCTTGTATGCGGGCCATATGGTCGTTAAATTTTTATTATATATACATGTTCACAATGCTTATCGTATAAGTTTTTTAATAACATAACCCTGATAGAAATGTTAAACAATGGTTAGCGAACTGTTTGGAAGTTTTTAAAATAAAATCTTCACAACATGATTATGTTGCTTTTGTCGACGAAGAATAACTATTTATATAATTATGAAAATATAATATTATAGATACTTCAAAATATAATCATAATATAAATAGTTTTAATTAAATTTTGATGGTAAGCTAAAGTGTAAATTTCTCCCTTTGATTAACATGCTAACCAACAAAGTTGGTTTATTTTCTACCAGGGGATTCACAGTTTAAAAACAGTAATATTTACATTAAAAGTTGCGAATAATTTTATTTTTAAATATTATTCTGCCCAACTTGTTCTCTAAATAAATGCAGATTACTGTGAGTGCAACTATATTACTGAAGAGAATCATAGGAGGACTAAATCGCATTAAGCTACTACATGATACATATACATAGTGCTAATGCTGCTTAATATGCAAAATGTTACACACCTCTGCGCGCTGAGTGCGCACGATTTTGATAAACTTAAATTTAATATTGCAAAGTGATAACACTGAAGGTGCTAAAGACGTTATACAGAGATAATAAATTTTACGTTTGTCTATCTTTTGTTTTAAAATAAAGAGAAAAGTATAATGTTATTAAAAAATGACAAGTTTTCGCAACCTATTAACACACATCTCTTACGCTATAAACGTATGAACAAACTTTCGTCTAATAAAATAATGTAGGCATATATATATATTTTTCTCCAAATGAAATTATAAATAATTTTCGCGAAGCTGAAAACTTGATAATTGAATTTCTTTCGCTCGCCTCGCTCGACGGGCGGGCGGACGGACGTGCAATGACGTGCCTGGAAATGTCGAACGATCTTGGGAACAATCTTGAGTTCGATCTTGTTTCTGTAGTTACCGCCGAAGTTTAGACGTCGAGGACGATTCTCTAAAGTCAAACACGTGTGTCTACGTTGCCTCATCACCACACGTAAACTCACGCGTTCGATCTAGAGCGTTGGTCCCAATTTGTTGGAAAATCTTCTCTCTGTCTCTCTCTCCGCCGCTCTGTGTGTGCTTGCCGACCGGAGTTTAACTTTCAATTAAAAATGTCACCTCTCTGCGCGTCGCATGAGTAGTACAATTGAATCTTTGGCTGCTCATTAGAAAAGTTATTTGGGAAATGATTGAAGGTATATTTTTAATGGAATTTTGTATGATATATTTTTCTGTTTATTGATACAATGATAAAGTTTTTTCAAGAATGAATAGAAGTTACAATAGTTATTTTTATGCACAAAAAAGAGGAAATATTGCTTTCGAAGAATATAAAATGCTACATTTTGTAGCTATGTAGCGCATAGCCGCTCAATATCAATATAATATGGTATAGAGAAATAAGTAAATATTTTAGTATTTTCGTCGGAAACATTTGAAATTCAGATAAAATAAAAATGGATTTATATATTTAAATAAAAGAATAAAACTAAATTACTTACTCAATAATACATTGTTTGCATACAGCAATCGTTACATTAATTACTATATATATAAATAATATACAATTTTTCAACTTAAAATCTAATACAAAAAGTCATAAATTGCAATAATACTATTTACTTGTGAACCTATACAATTGTTTTACCATTGTCAAACGTACCATAATTATATTCTTGCAATATACAAAATTTTGTCGCAAACAATATTTTACAAATACAATTTTCAGATTCTTTTGAGAAAAAAAAATCATTTTACAAATATTTTATTCATGACCTCGTGTATCGCTTTGGGCACGTCAGCATTGTACAATCATAAAAATAAAAATCCATAAACCACGCATACATATTTGAAAAGTCGTGGGCACATTTTCCTACTGAAGTTATGAGATCCACGCAAATGTATATCGGGCGACCTTAAAGTAAGCTAATATCCTTTCGGCCCTTAATAAATCCGAAAATCCGCGAGAAAAAAGGCTACGAAGATTCTAATGAACTCGCGTGCGGGCAATGGGACACAGAGGGGATGACAGAAAAAAAAGTGCCGCAAGCGAGAGGGATGGAAAACGCAATTTAAAAATTTCACCGACCCGCCACTTCTCTCGTATCCCGCCTGCATGCAGATGTATATATGTACATATACACATACCCGAACGAACGTCGCCTGCTCTTACATATACATATGTATGTACAGGGCACATGAATATGCAGCGTGATTATTTTCTCGCATATTCCGCTCTGCTGAAGATGCCATAGGCTCCATACACACACGCATACACATACATGCATGGCACGGAGAGTAGGCGTGTATTTCGCGCGATGGTAACGCAATATTTCCATCGAAATAATTGATTCGACGCCCTCTCTCTCTCTCTCTCTCTCTCTCTCTCTCTCTCTCTCTCTCTCTCTCTCTCTCTCTCTCTCTCTCTCTGTGTGTGTGTATATACGCTTTTAAGGCGGCCGCGCTGTCGTTACTGAGTCATGAAGAGCGCGCGCTCTTCCAGAAGCCCTCTCGAGCCGTATAACCCGGTTAGGTTCATCTTCAGAGGGGAATGCATTCTCTTTCATGTTGACCTTGCATCCGCGCGTGCCCGCTACAAAGCTGTGAGTCGGATCTGTCGGTCGAGAGAATCGTCAGCAGTGAGAGAAGCAAGCGAGGCGCACGTACCTCTATTCGTTTATAAATGTATCCAATGGGAAAGCGCGGATTTGGCGCTGGTTGTTTTTAAGTAGAGTTTTGGGATTTTCTACGGAACGCGGTGAAAGGTTCGCGGGAGTTTGTGAGTCAGAAAAAAAAATTCCGAAAGCGGATATTTCAATGCCTGAATTTTGTCTATCTTTCTTTTTCACTTTGGAATGTGAATTATTTCTGGAAACTTGTAACCTAGGATCGTGATGAAGAAGTTGATAACTTTTTCATCGTATGTACATCGCTGAATTAATTAATGGGTTCCGATCGGATTACGAGTGATGTTTTAGAAACATGTATAATAAAAACAGGACTGAAATAACGCAATAATTCTCAAATAATAAAACTTAATCCGTCGATTTACCGCACGCCTGTCGATGCGTGGCAACAACCCTTTGTGTACACAGCTTAAAGTTCTTCAATTAAGGTATTATACGTTGAAATTTCGGAGATAAATTAAAATTTTAGAAAGCTCTTTGCTCGCGAGAAATAGGTCATTTCAAAATTTCAAATCTCGCTCTTGAAATAAAAAATCTTACTTAGCAATTGAAATAACCTCCTGAAACTGAAAATTTCTACGAAAACTTTCGGCATCTGTCGCCGGTCACACACCTGCTCCGTATATGACTACGATTCAATTCCGCGAATTCGAATACGCGCTCCAAGCATAAATATTAATTACACCATCCCGAAATGCCTCGAACCATTTCCTCGGCATTCCTATATATACACCCTCGTTACTTTTCCCTTACCGGTCATCTCCAGTTCCCAACACGCCGCTCGCTCATCTCACGACGACGGCCCTTCCGCGTTCTCTCTCTTCTCTCTTTTGCGCTTACCCTCTTTGTTGATCTCCCGGATGAGCCGCGCAGGGATATCTGCGGATCCACTCGCCACGGGTAAAAGCCACTTTACGGCCTCGGTCCGAGAGAGAGTTTTACTTGATCTCTTGCATGCTGTCCGTGCGTGTACTTTCAAATGGATTTTCGGTCTGTGTGTATATATGTGTATGTGTGCAGAGAGTCAGTCACGTCTTTCTTAAAAGGCATGAATTATGGCGCGGTGGTCGGTTGGCTTTTGGGGTTTGGCCCAAGAGTGTGTCAGGGGGTGGTTACTTTGACGGTTGTTTATACGCGCTCGTCATTTTTTCGGGGCGGATTTACTTTGAGCTGGGTTGTATACGGGCTTTGATCAAATATTTAGGTTAATGGATCGAGTAATTAAGTGAGCAGGATTGAAGATTTTTTTTTTAAAAGCTCGTTAAGCCGATTTCTTGTAAACTATAACGTAATTAAGATCCTAGCGGGCAATAAGTTTAGTAGATATCTAATTATAGATGACCATCTGGTGAAGAAAGAATTTTTCTCGTTTCTCGATTTTTATTTGAATTAGGTATTTTTATTCGATTTGGGTTTTTATTTGTTTGACGCAGTTTATTTGATTGTTTCGCGCGATATGAGTCGTAACAACCATGAAGTAAACGCAACTTCCATGAACGACGTATCTAAATATAAAGCGCATTTTCATGTTGAATAAAAACTGCAATGTTGAATTTGAAATTGTTGTAGACGTTTTATCGATAATAGAGACTTTCTAAATGACACATCGAGAGGTCGGAACAATATATATAGAATATAGAATTCCATAACTGTTATCGATGCATCTGTACGAACGCGTCTATCTAACATTTCATCGCGACATTATAAATTTAAGCTGCGTCATCCGATGGTACATTTATAACTCGCTTCGCATTAATTGTGGAATATTATAGTTCTATATGGGTCTTGAGTATATTAAAGTATTAATTTAGAATCCAGAATGAAAATGCAGACGCTATCAACGTCAATTCGAATGAACGCAAATATCACTCATTTTTCTATGAAATTATATTTATCTCGAAGGAAAATACGAATCAATGAGTTATTTCGAATCGACCTCGTTTTTCCACCCTACTCACACTTCCTCTCTCTCTCAATCAATGACTCGGCGAACCCCAAAGCGCCTAAAAAACCTGACACACATACACACGCGTAGCGTATACAGACAGCCAGCTCGCTTATAATTCACAAAGGGTCGCCGCAGCAGCGATCGTAGCCCCGCAAAGGCTGTCACGCGCAGGAAATTTGCTTAGCCCCCAGTGCTGCATTGGCAGGATCCACGCGCCCGCGCCTTAACGAGTAATGAGAGAAGCGTAGGCGCGCAGCAGAGCCGAAACGGTTAGGCCAGCTGTCGCGCCAACATGCGACGGCCCGCAACGGCCGCAGACCCCAAGAAATGAGGAATGGGGGAGAGACGACGAAGGCGTAGGTGAATATTGGCACGATACGCGTTGGCCCGAAGAGAGGAGGAGGGAGTTACAGTGCGAAATTGTCATTTCCGCCGGGAGCTGCGGAGCGTTTCTGGTGACGGATCGAGACCTAGTTTCGAGCTGAAGGCTTGGGTGGTAGGTGGGTGGGTGAGTTGATTGTCTGAGGATTAGGAGGTAAAAGTTTTTGGGTGAGGTGCGCGTGTACGGTGCGTTAATGAGTTGCATGGAATGACGGGGTTGTAAGAAGTGACAGGAGCTATGAGAAATAGCAAATAGAGGAAGCGGCTGTGAAATCAAATCGTTGGTTTTTAAATTTTTAATTATTAAAATTATAAGTTGGACTGGTACAGCGGTATATTTTTATAAGTGGTATAGAGGAAAAAATTTTTCAAATAATTTAATTGGTTTTTATATATACCATTATGGTAGTAATGGGGTTAAAGAAAATCATCAAAAAAATTCGATTTCAGCGAAATAAAATTTTTTACAACGTTCAAACGAGCTTCTCATGAAAGATTCAATATAGTATATACGGCTGGGAAAAATATTACTTTCTCATTCATTTTTGAGAAATTTGATACAGTACTTCATTTTTTCTATTCATTTTTGAAATATCGTTTTGCGATTCCATCGACGTGGAAGTTTCTTTTAAAAAATTCATCAAGTATATATTTCTGAATCTAATTTTAATGGACGTTGCAAAGGTATTTATTCTCTTAATCAAGTTTATATGAACCACTAAAGCCCGCATAAAGAAATTGAAACGCAAACATATAATAGCCAATAAAGTAGTCACGTGAACAGCTAATTTTCCGGCACGAGCTTCCAAAAAAATTTTCCCAATTACACGTTTCTTTCACGGCGTAATAAAAACCCATTACCGCGCTAAATTAAAAACGAACTTGATAATGAAAGGACAAATTTCCCTTTCCAAGGAAGCATTTACAACGCTAATGACCCGCGCTGTGCCTTTGTCTTTCTTTATCATCTTTCAAGTTTATCATTCAATCATTCCGTCGCTTTTAGATTAGCCCCAAAGAGGGAGAGTCAAGCTCCAGTTTCGCACTCTTTCTCGCCGAGAGAGATAACGTAATTTATAGCCTAATCCCATTGCAAACTATTTCCCCTCTCGAATAGCTGCGCAATTACGCGAGTAGCAGTTTAAAAATTTCTCAGTATCATCGAGAGCGAAGTCTACGCGGAGAGAAAGATACGAGAAAGGGAGAGGAAAACAGCGGGTGAAAAAAGAGTCGGCGCGGAAGAGCACCGCTGGGATGGAGAGAGGGTGGTAGAGAAAAATTGAGAGAGACGAGACGCCAGCGTCACGCCGAAAGGGGGAGAGAGGAAATACAGGGAGCCACGGAGATCACTATTTTAAAGGTGCGACCGGGGAATAGGAGGGGGACAGATACAGATAAACAGCAGAGTGAAGGAGTGAGGGGGAGTCGAAGTAGAGGAAGATGGAGGACGATGGAAAATGGATACGAATGTCTTCTCCCGAGTCTCGGCACACTCTACGTGTATATACGCACACGTTTGTGAAGTGCAAATGAAGAAAGACATCCGAGGATCGAAGTTTGTGGCTTCGATATTTGAATTTAGCTTGTTTGAGGAACGTTTCCCTTAAACGTTGAATGAATTTTCGGAGGAATTCTTATTTGGATTCGTTTCTGTAAATGCCATTAAAATTGAAAATTGAAAATTGCAAAACTATTTTATATTTATATTAGAAAAAGATAAACATTTACATTTCTGGCGTGTAACTTGATATTGCTGAGTTTTGCTTTTTATCTACATCTGTCTCACCAGCATAATATATACAAGATTCTTTTATATCATATAACATCGCGGGAAAAAGAAAAAGAGAAAGACTGTGACCACCCATTCTCCCGACACTCGCACTCCGAGGACCCCTCCCAAGATAAATGCATAAGCGATATAGCTGCAGCAGCAAAAGCTCGAGAGGGTACATCCGAGGCGATGACACCAGCGATATATACGCTATTATAGTCTCTCCCTCGCCCCATAAACGAAACGTACGAAGGAAGAAAAGCAAGTGTAGATACACATGTGAGCTTACTCACCTGGAGTTGCTGGACGCGACGCTGTTGTTGGACCTCGATCTGCGGCTCTTGAGGGAGTCGCCCCGGTTGATCACCCCCTTGGTGGTGATGCTGAAGTGCCGCTGCCTGTAGTACTCCTCCTCGCTACCGGTGTTGGGCATCGAGGCGACCCGCGAGCGCTGCTGCGGCAGGCACAGATAATTCGGTCTGCCCGACGCACGGCTGCCCGGCGTCTTTACCGAATGCGAGCGACTGTGGTGCGGGCTTCCGTATCTGCGGATCGAGAGAAGAAGAAAGATATATATATAATAATACGTATGGGGGGTTATTACGAGTGGATTGTCGTGTATGCCTTTTTTCGGCGCTTGGTCGGGTTTTTTTTTCCTCCGGTATATACCACGCGGGGGTTTATTGTGTGAGGGACATTTTTTTGGGGAGGACTGAGAGTGGGAGGAGGATTACAGGGGGTATAAGGATTGCCGAGAGTGGAAAGTTTGGCGGTGGTTTATAGCTATGATCGGGTTCGCTGAATTTTATTTCTTTTGTCGGCGAATGGTATAGGTATACGAAGGCTGCGTCGTTATTTTTCGAAATATTTATGCGGGCTGTAATGTTGTGTTACATTTATGTTTGAAAATAATCAATGCTCCGTGTGAAATCATATTCGATATTATTGTATTTACAAAATAAATCAGGGGATGCAAAATCGGGTCATGAAGATAACCTTCGTAAGATACTTATAGCGATATGTTGTATATATAGGAACTAATATTATTAGAACGATATGAAAGAATTAAGGAGATGCCCCGAATCATTGAAGCAAAATCAATGGATCCGATATCGGAACTCGTAACATATAAATTTAACTGACAAGAAAAATGATATTATATTGTCGTACACATCGTATACACACAATCGCACGCGAATGAGAATATTCACTTTACATAAACCTTGTATCTCTTTACATGCAACTATCAAAATACACTTTCTTTTAATTCAATCAAAACTTTCATCGCCATTATCCAGTCTCAACTCTAAGGTATAGCTAATTTCACCAAATCATAAATTACCACTGAGAGTAGCCCCACCACGCAATTATTCACTCAAACGAACATCACATTCTTTTTACAATCCCGCAGCATCCACGCTTCCGCCCAATTACCTGCTGCAATCGTCCTCCCCCTTTATCAGACCCCTTTGAGAGCCCAGCATCTAAAAAATGACCAAAGCACCTCACCCTAATGGCGAGTTTAATTGCCGAAACGCGACCTTCCGCACCGCGTAAACATGCCGCGCGTGGCCTACTTGTCACGCGGCTGGTGTGTGTACAACGCTGCTCAAATGTGACGCGGCTGCCGGCGGTGTATTTGCTGTCGAATTCGCGGACGCGTGTTTTCGAATTCCCTCTCGGCTGGTAACGCGCAGGTGTACACGTACACACAGCTGAGGGCACGTAGGGCTGCAGTAGCCTTTAATGTTTTAGTATGAGCAAGGGTTTTTATGGCTGGAGATTTCTTAAGAATAATTGGAACGATGGGTTGGTTGGTTGAGGTAAGGCGGAAAATGGAACGATGTTCTAGTTTTTCGTTGTCTGGTGCGCGCTTTAATTTGACTGATTAAATAGCCTGGTCGAATTGGTTCAGAAGAGGAGTGGTGGTGTTTGAGGTTTTGTTTGCGCTTGAAATGTAAATTAAATAATGATCATTTAAAAATAATAAAAATTGCCTTTTCTTCAAATTATTGATTCAATGTTCCTGTGTAGAGTGCACGCGTTTTATATACATTTTCATTAATTTCTCGTTCATTATATTGTAGGGCATATTTCTATGAAAGATCAGAATTTGTATTAATGTTTTTCTCGAAATTAATAGCGTTTCGCAAAAAATTTTACCGAATGGTCTTCTGCGAAAATTTCTTTTCCCCTCAGCATTTCAAGGAATTAATTAATGCGTTTTACTAAGAGATTTTCAACAGATTTTACCAAAAATTAAATTATTAAGCTAATTCCTGAAACGCGAGTTGCTTTTAAATTAATTACTCAGTACGCGCACATCCCATCCTAACCTTGTACCTCTATGGAAAGATAGAAATTTGTCTTTTAGATTTATCCGAGTCTACCAATAAAATGTTTTCCGCGAATCCTCATCTTCATAAAGGCCCTGAATTTTTTAACTTTCGCACCTGCCATATTGTCAATGTTTGAATTGAGACAGCTGTCCCGGTTATATAAAATTCATAAAAGAGAGTGTGCCTTTATAAAATTCCCTTTTAAAATAACCGCACTTTTACAAAACTGACCTTCGAACCCGTGCATGCGTCGAGTAAATAAAGAGGTTACCCTACCGCGCGCGCGCGTGTGTACATATACATGTATATATTTTTCGGCGCCGTTAAAAACCCCGCACATAAATAGATTTCGATTGAAAATTTGATAAAAAGCTGTTAAACAAAAGGGTTCTTCAGTCACCGCTTCGTAAAACTCTCTTTTCATCGACATTATCCCGCGCAGGAATTCATTATCGTGGAAACGCACTTTGAAAAAATAAACAAAGCGAACGGTAAAACCGTCGCGCGTTGTTCGCACGTGCAAACGTGCCTCTGACATGTTAATGAACACGTCCTAATGAAAAAAAAACCCACCTCCCTCACGCGCCCTTTCGTGTTTTTCGTTAACCGCACATGCAGAGTACAGATGTCAACACAATACGCATTAATTCAATATCAGAATAACAGCCACATTGTCACGACATGGTACAAAGCAAAAAGGCATTCCCCCTCCAGCGAGGTAAAAACTTAATTGAAAACCGCGAAAATACGAAAGGAAAAATGCCAGCGTTCCAGCCATGTAGGGTATGCAAAGGCGTGAAAAATTTCGAGCGCGCGCTGCCAAAGGGGACGCATAGCTCAAGTCTAGAAAACACAAGGGAAGCGAGAGCTCGAGAGGCGATCGTGCGCACACACGTGCCGTGTACGCTATAAAACGCAGCGACGACAAAAAAAAAAAAGAAGAGAGAGCCAACACGCGCAGCCCGGGGTTCGTTCAAAGCATAGCGGCGATGTTGTTGAAAATCGCACAAGCGACAGCCAGCGAGTGAGCGACGAAATGAAATCGATGCGCGCATCACATAGTATCGTGTGCTTTTTCGCCGGTGTTTTTGTCCCCCGAAGGGTTGCGCTTCTGTGTTGTGGTACCCGGAAATGCCTCGAGCTTTTTCAGAGAGGAATGCGTTTGTCTTCGTCGGCCGTGCGATGTGGAAAGTGTATAGCACTATCCGGAACAATGAGGTGATCGGGAAGCTTTCAAGGAAGACGGACTTTTTGGCAGGGCTTCGAGGGGGAGATTTTGCGTTTTGCAATCGTATTTTTAGGGGACGTCCGTGGATCGGATGCTGTTGTAAGGTCTATTGAGTCGTGGAAGAAGTATTGGGCTGCGTGAAATGGAAAATAATGGTCCAGGAAGAAGAGAAAAAATTTTCAATTTCGTAAGATCTGGATTTACACGTGGCGGGAATGAAATTTTATTCCAAGCTGTCAAGGAAGTTACATATTCTTATGTCTTCTATTTTGAAGAAAAAATAAATGTAAAATAAATAGTTTCTAACTCACTGTCTCACGGTTTCTATATAGAAAATAGTAATTTTTGCTCTAAAGTTAAAAATATATAGGACAATAAAATTAAAAAATACCTTGTCTTTCATCAGTCATCAAGATAATTACACAATACTATGTATCATATCAAAGCCTCGACATTGCGTTTCCACGCAGCCTACTAGCCCAGCGCGTATCCTCCACACCTTTATTTATCCATCCCTTTTATTACATCATACCTATATACGTATTCCTGAGGACCTCGTGGGATAAATCCTA